>JBAGKK010000278.1:305221-339068 GCA_037177015.1 Euceroptres primus
ATTGCACAAGTGGGGATTCTCTGGTCGGAGCCTCATCAGATACAGATAGATTTGCCTTACCTAAGTGAGGTAAAGTTAGAGCCCTATCAAACTCACTAGAGCCTGATTTTTTGAGCCTGATTTTTGATTTTAGAGCCCTTCTTTTTTTTCTAAACTAGTAATTGACTAGGAGAGCCTGATAGTGCCCCTGTTAGTTTTTTCTATACTAGAAATTCTAATCGGGGCCACATCGAAACCCAACGTTAAATAAGGAAAGATGGAGAAATTTCTACACGGGGTATTTTGAAAGTTGTGAAGTTATTTTAATAAAATTTATTATTCTGAAAAATTATCTGCATCTTTATCTTTAGTTTTTTTTTGTGTAACCACAGAAATAATACTTTAAATTGTTAACAGTTGATCCAACTTTTTTTTCATCATCAGAACTTTGTCCTTCTAAAATAATAACTCATTTTCCCTTGCAAGCAGATTATTGTCACAGAGAAAAGTTGCTGAAACAAAAAAAAAAAATGGTACTTGGCTTGATTGGATGACGTTGTATGCTGCGAGTGGGAAATACTAGCAAGCAAACGCATAATGCTTGGACCGCAAGTGTGCGTCTTACATTCACATGTCGAAGTGTGAGGGATGGCCGCCTGTGTCCCTCTGATCTGGGTGACGTGTTTTTCTGGCAGCTAAGGGGTGCGCGCCCCTAATTATAAAATAAAAAAATCAATATCTTACCCCACGGGCCGGGCTAAAAAAATAGGGTGACTCCCCGTCTTTCCGTCATTGCCACCCCTGCCGCTAGTCCCCGGTGGCTTCGGCTACGGAGCTGATTTTTTTTCCACAGGGTGTGCATCGTCTCCAAGCCAATGCCAGCAAAACGAGAAAGAGGACGAGATGCAAAAACCCTATGGATAACGGAAGACACCATACAATTTTATTGCGTTACGCTTATTGCGTTTCCTGAACTTTATACTTACATGCTCCCCGCACTTATGGTCTTTTAATATATTCCGATTATAGTTGCTACCAACTGTAAATCTGGGACTCTAAATAAATAATAAATATCCGCCTTATCGAAATGATATATCAAGTTTTAAATGAGCCAATTCTGGAGAAATGCTTTCTAGATCACCTTCATTTGTCATCGAAGGCAGCTAAAATCCAAGCATATAGTAAGCACTCTTGGCAATGAAAGAATGAAACGAAACAGCTTTCCATGCATATTTTCTTCTCAACTTTATGCAAATCTGCTTATCATCCGCATGATATATCTGACTTTAGCTGTGATTATTAGAATTGATGACTTTTACAAAGAATGTTGTGATTTATAGTGTTATTGATTTACGACAAACCTCAATGGTCAATAGGTGGTTAAGAAAAATAGGTATAAATGCGTTTAGAACCAGCTTGGAATGTATGTGTTTATAGCTGAGCAAATCGGAAGTGATGGGAGGACCTGGACGAGGACCAGGACCATCACATCGATTTCACGGGTTCTCTATCGTTTTTGTCTCGGGGCGTGCGACGACACATTCAAATAAGTAACCCTCCCCCTTGCTTCTTCGCCCCTGTCTGAAAACCCTCCCACTTCACCTCCCGCAAGACCCGAGAGTCCTTCTTTCGCCTCATCCCGCCTGGGGATGGGTCGCGACGAGATTAAAAGAAGAATCAATAGCACCCACCCTTCTTCACCCCCTTGTCTTCTCCCCCCTCTCCCTTTCCACCATCGTTCTTCGGCGCCCGTCCACCCCACAACCTCAAAGGCCTTCGCCATATATTGAAATGCACTAAGAGGACTCTCTCAACCTCCCGTCGATCCAATGCCACCACCTAAAGGGTAGTAGAAGTTAGGAGAGGGTAGATGGTCGACCCCATACCGACACCCCAGCCTACCACTCACTACTTTGCCAGTTCCTCTTGGACAAACACTATGCGGAGAGCTGGTGCCTCTCTTCTCCTTTCGCTCTTTTTTGTTCTTTTTTCGTTTTTCTTCTTTTATCTTCTTTTTTTTTCTTTTTCTATCACTTGGCGCGGTTTGGTCGCAAGCTCGACGGCCGAGAAGGAGATTTGCTGCAAGTCCCGTCTTTGGCGAAGCGAACGCTTGGAAAGGACGGAATTGTCGAATCCTCTCTTGCATAGCGCCACCGCGAAGATAAGATGCATCCTCTCCCCCGTGATTTAAGTGAGAAGTAGCTCGCGAGATTTTCGAGCGATCTCTTTGCACCTCAGACGGATGGCCTCGCTTCCTATGCAAGAGCTCTTGTGCCTTTCAGCTTTCTAATCGAGATCCTTCCAAGGATTTTTCTTCGGGTTACGAAATAGTCTGAAATAGGGATTGCGCATATGGGAAGATGTCGAATCTTGAGACGTAATGAGAATGTGCAGTAGGGTGCCCAGAAAAATAAAAATCTTCGATTTTTTAAAACGCTTTCTCGGAATTTTGTTTCTTTTGGTGAAAAAATAATGCCATATTTTTTCGTTTTATTTTTAGAAAATTTTTTGAGCTTGCGCTTTGCCGTTATTCATCGAAAAGTAATTTTTTAATTTTGATTTTTCTAATGCATCAATATAACGCTGAAAAATTGTTTCAATACGTGAAACTGCATTAATTTTATCGAAGCATGAGCCCTTTTTACGTAAAAAATAAATTTATTTTTAAAATCGTTATTGACCTTAGAAGTTGCAAATTTTTAATTTAATCCTTAAAGGACACACCTCCTGTATGGAGCATAAAGGGCACACTGGGTCAGATGGACCCATCAGCACTTTGAGTGCTTACTGCAACCAGAGAATGCATTTTTTCGGACTGTAAAAATTCATGTATATTTTTTAACTCCTTAAAATTAAGAGCGAATGGTTTTGGAATAGATATAAATAAATTAAAATAGTTTAAAAAATCGAAATCGGTAGAACAAGTCAAAAATGACGTTTTTTACACAAAATTAGATAACTTTTTCAACATTTAATATTTTTGCACAAAAATTGAACTCCATTCTTTTGAAATGATTTACTTTCAGGCAAAAATTAGCGTTATAGTATGCTCCAAAAAAGGTATTTATTTGAGCCACCGCAGGTGTATTTTTTCGAAAAAATTTAAATTACGTTTTTCATCATTTTTTTTATTCACGCGGTCCCATTTAAGCGTTTGAAGGGAAGATATTGCGATGCAATTCTCTGGGTCATCTAGACCCAGAGTGCCCTTTAAGGGTTAATCAAAGAAAAAGCTCCAGAACGAACCGAATAATGAAGATAAGATTTAATCTGCATTAAAAGAGCAGTAGCCCGATATTTAAAAACATTTTTAATTTCTTTTTGAGGTCACTATTGACTTTGACAGATGAAAAATCATAATTTAATTGAAGAAAAATCTGTAAAACGTCTCTTAAACATTTTTTGTTGTCGAATAATGAAGGTAATTTTTAATCTACAGAAAAGAACAGTAGCACAGAATATTCGACAATAAAAAAATTTGTATCTGTTATTTATGAAAAAAACACTATTTAAATGTACAGAATTATTGTAATACAATTTTAAGTTCCACCTGTACTTTGTAAGAAAACATAGAACTAGCGTCTATTATTAAAGTTAATTGGAACTTAATGCTTGGATAATTGTTGATTTTGTTGGATTCGGGATTTCTTGACAAGGCTTTTGAACACCTTGCAGAAGATACTGCTTCTGATCTTCTTGATTAGTTAAAATCGTGTTGTAAGTTTGAAATAACGCACCACCAAGCTCAGCTGCTTCATTATAAAAACAAATTATATAGGGGTGTGCAAAAAGCTCGAAATCTCGGCCCGAACCAAGCTCGACTCTTATCAGGCCGGGTCGGACTCAAGAATACTCGGCCCGTGAAGAACCCGAAAATTTCGAGTACTCGACTGACTTCGAGAACCCGAAACTGATCGGGTTCTCGAAATTTTCGAGTACTCGAATTGTGTCGGGTATTCGGATTATTTCGAATTCTCGAAAATTTCTAATACATAAAATATTACCTTCTACTGATAATTAGAAGTTAAAATAAATTGTTTAAACTATTTATTATTATTCATAACAATATTCTCTTAGAATAATGCTAGAAAGTTTCAGTTTTTTTCTAAAAATTTTAACTTATTGTCAACTTTTTAATCAGGGTGAGGTAATAATTATTATAATTTTTTTAATTGTTTAAACAATTTCTAATTGTTAACAACTATCTTCTTCAAACTTCTCCTATAGTAATGCTAGATAGTTGCGGTTTTTGCTGAAATTTTAAACGTTTTGTCCACTTTTCAATTAGAGTAAGGTTTATTAAGGTAGTCTAACAAACAACTGTTGAAACAATTTATAATTGTTTACAACTATCTTTTCCTACAGATATGCTAGAAAGTTGCGATTATTTCTGATAATTTCCACTGCTTGTCCACTTTTCAATTAGAGTACTAATTATTAGTATTAGGTACTAATTAAGGTTAGTTAACAAACAATTGTTTAAACAAATTATAATTGTTTACCGCTATCTTTTCCTACAGATATGCTAGAAAGTTGCGGTATTTCTGATAATTTTCACTGTTTTATCCACTTTTCAATTAGAGTGAGATACTCATTAAGGTTATTTAACAAGCAATTGTTTAAACAATTTTTTAATTGTTTACAACTATCTTTTCCTACAGATATAAAAATTTAAAAAATTATTTTGAAAACTTTTTTCTTCAAAATTTTTATAAAATTAGGCATAAAAACCATGCGTCATCATGTTTCCCATTATTCCCTTAAGTTTCAACGCGATATCTTTATTTGTTTAAAAATAGGACCGCCAAATATTTTTTACACTAAGTCGGTAAAAAAGTAAAATTTTCTCCTAGATAAAGTCGAATTAAATATTCACCTAAAAGAAATATTTTAGTACAGATTAAAATTGATCTCAATAATAGTTTTACTATCTGAAATTCTTGTTGAATGATTCTTTAGAAAAAGCCTGCCAAAAAAATGTTTTAAAACTTTGAAAATTATATTTTTCAAAACTCTCATAGCAAGTAAAAATGTCAAAAAATTGAAATAAACTCATTTCATAAAATATCATTGTGTACAAAACTTCTCTAACATCTCTAATTTTGTTCATTTTTCTTAAGAAAACTTTTGTCAATGTTTCATAAATTAAAAATACCGTCATTTCAATTATTTTTTACAAACTATACTTGTACCAAAGATATTAAGTAGGGTGTTTCAAAAAACAACTTTTGTTTTTCTTGTGCAATTCCCAAAAAAAGTGAACACGTATTTTCTTTTTTAAATCGGTTAATATTAATACGTGGCGTCTGGCCCCTGAAGTTTTCTATAAAATTAACATGAGGAAAAGACAAATCTCTGTGAATTTTGTTTAAGGGAGCATTCAATAATTATGTAAGGGAAAAAAAGAATAAATCTCCTATTTTCATCTCTCTCACATTATCACAATTTCTATTTTTATCTTTCTCATATTTACTCTTTTGTTTCTTACGTAATTACTGAAAGCTCCCTAAAACATGGAAAGGAATAATTAACCATAGGCAATAATTTCGTGATCTGATGAAAACCCTTCAAAGAATATGAATTTATCATTGATTTTCATTTCAACTCTCATAAACCTCTTTTATGGTTTTCACACGATTTTATTTTGTTTTTAATTAACTTTTTATTGTTTAAACAATTTTTATTCGATTAAATAATTAATTTTTTCACTAATATTGTAAATGAACGATGCTTTCTTCATGCAACAAGCTAATTAATTAATATGAAGAGTCAATGAATACATTTTAGTGGTTTTTTAATTGTTTAAACAATGTTTAATCGTTGAAATGTAACGTCTAATCTGAATCCGATAGAAAATCACAGTTTTTCGTAAATTACTCAACAAGTTCCATAAGTTTATTATAATTTACACTTGTTTCATTTACACTTTTTTTATTATAATTTACACTCTTTTTTCATCTTCCTGTGAATTGTTTAAACAATTTTTATTGGTTTCAATAATTTCTTTTTTCATAAATATTGTGAACTGATGTGTTTTTTCAATGCTACAATCTAATTGATTATCATTAAGAGTGAACGTATATATTTCAGCTGTTTTTTAATTTTTTAAACAATGTTGAATTGTTGAAATGTTGAAATGTAACTTCTAACCTTAATGCGGTAGAAAGTCATAGTTTTTTAAAATTAATCAACAAGTTTCACAAGTTTATTATTATAAAAACTTTTGAATTTCCTGCAAATTGTTTAAACAATTTTTATTTGTTTAAATAATTTTTTAATTTCAAAAAATATCATGAACTAATGATATTTTTATAATAATAAACCTTAATAGATCAATATGAAAGGTTGACGAATTAAATAATTATTAATTGCTTAAACAATTGATAAATAACTGAAACTAAATCGACAAGTTTCATATTGATTTATTAGGTTTCAGTCTTATGAAAATACTATTAATTCACGATATTTTGAGATTAAACATTATTTAAACAAATAAAAATTATTTAAACAATTTACAGAAGGTTGAAAAGTTTTTATTATAATAAACTTGTGGAACTTGTTGAATAATTAACACTTTGATTTTCTACCGTATTCACACTGTTAGAAATGTTCGTTTTCCGGAACTTTTAGGTTACGAAAGTAACAAATTTTTTTCAGAAACTGTAACTGAATTTTCATGAATTTGTCTTAAATTTCAGTTACGATAACTGAATTTTCCTAAATTTATCTTTACCAAATTGTAACTGAAATTTAATAAACTGTAATTAAATTTTCAGTTGTATGTAACTATATAAAGCTTCAATTACCTGAACGTCAATTTTTTCTGTCACAGTTTCGGAATTTTGAGTTACAAGTTTCAGAATTTTCAGTTACAAACATCGTAAAATTACCAGAATGTAACTGAATTTTTGTTACTTATAATTGAATTTTCCTAAAGTTTTTTTTTTTAAATTCACCAAATTGTAACTGCAATTTACTAAACTGCAACTGAAATTTACCAAACTGTAACTGAAATTTCAGAAACGGTAACTGCATAAAGCTTCAGTCTCATGCATCTGAAAATTGCCATGGAAATATCTAACAGTGTAGGTTAAAAGTTACACTTCAACATTTCAACAATTAAACATTATTTAAACAATTAAAAATCAACTGAAATACATACATTGACTTTTCCTATTAATTAATTAGCTTGTTGCATTGAGAAGACACAATATTTACAATATTTGTAAAAAAATGAATTATTTAAATGAATAAAAATTGTAAAAACAATAAAAAATTCATTAAAAATGAAATAAAATCGTGTGATTGATCCATTAATGTGTATCTGAGAAAGAAAAATGAAATAAAATGATAATTAATGTCAATATTCCGCGAGACTATGATCACTCTGTTATGGGGGTGAATTTTGGGGCACCATAAAAGGAGTTTATGAGAGTTGAAATGAAAAATCAATGATAGATTCATATTCCTTGAAGAGTTTTCATCAGATGACGAAAGTATTGCCTATGGTTAATTAATTATACATTTTTACGTTTAAAAAAAAATTTACAAAAATTTGTCTTTTTCCCCATGTTAATCTTATGAGAAACTTCAGGGGCCGGGCACTACGTGTTAATATTAACCGATTTCCAAAAAAATACGTGTTCACTTTTTTTGGAAACCTCACAGAAAACGATCAATGGTGACCAAAATAAAAAAGGTTGTTTTTTAAAACACCCTAATGTTGAGTCCTACGCACTGAATTATTAAAAAAGTGTTTGAATCGGTACTGCTTAAATCGGAATTGAGTATAATTGTTTTAATTATACAAATATTTTTGTTCAGGCAAAAATCTAGGGAAGAGAAGCAAAACTTTTCACTTCCTCGCATTGGGATTCGAACCCAACGACAGCATGACAACTCTGAACTAAAGCTCGATCCGCAATATGACTCACACAATTCACCATTTGAGCCATGCTGTCTCCTTATAAAATTATTCCTAATCAAAAAGAAATGCTGCCAATTTACTTTTCTCAAAATTCTCATCATAACAAATTCGTTTAGAAATTCATTTTTCCTACATATCAACCAATTAAAACCCCCATAAGAAATTATTTCAAAAATTCATATACTCCTAAAGCTAAAGATTCTCATAAGTAACTAAAAATGCCACTGCATTTAAATTGTTAATTCAAGCAATGATAAACATAAAATACAGAATTGTCAACATCCTACAATGTATACGCAGTACCTACGCCAATAATAATTTTCATGCATAAAATGCTAAGCAATTTGCAGAATTCCCAGGCTCAGTGTAATATCATGTTGCAACCATTTATTGGGAAAATTTCAGCCGTAGTTTTAGACTTGGTTGGGCAAAGTGAATACTTTATCGTCACCGTGTAGGTCGATTTCTTCGCACATACACACACGACGCAAAGCACGTCTCGGTCAACATGTTCGGAAAATATATTAAAGGTAAACACATGCATCCTAAGTAAGAAGCCAAGACCTCGTAGATGTTGAACCCCATTTTCCCCGCCCGCGCACTTCCATCCCTATACTATGCGCCTACATATTCATATGCGCTACAAGATACCTTGCCAACCCCTCTTCAACGTCGCGTTTTATTTCGTAAGATATACTGGTTCCTACGTATACGCGTATGTTTACATTTGCCACTGAAGTGCTCTAACGACATCAGCCCATAAAGTCTTATTTTGGACCTAGAAATTTACTATCTACGCCATGAACATATTTTATGATTTAAACTTTAAAACTCATAATAATCGCTCTCTTCCACTTCGAATATTAACACATATATTCATATTAAGGTAGATGTCCCAACTCCTGATCACTTAAGGAGGAATAGGATACACTGTTAGAAATGTTCGTAAATTTTTAGAGTTTTTAGGTTACGAAAGTAACAGAAATTTTTATAAAATTTAAGATACTTTTCAGAAACCGTCTCTGAAAATTACCAAATATACCTTCTTTCCTGATAAGTAGCAATGCGTATGGGCGAAAAATATGTCACATCCGGAGTATTATATTTATTTATATATATTTATTTAAATAGTCTATTTTATATTTATATGAGGTAATTGGTACAATTGTCGTTCTTCTCCAAGTGACTATGCTTTTTCCTTAAAATATACTTAATAAAATAGTTATTTGTGATACAAGGACCCTAAGCGGCACCTTTTCGGCCGAGTGTGAAAGTTGCAGTACGAGTCGAAGTCGAGGCGTAGCCGAGACGAACGGCGACACGAGGCAAAGTTATTTTTTAACACACCAGTCGATCATAAGTGCAAATAGAGGTTGCCCAGAATCTTAACCTAAAAAAGCCGAGGGTCCAGGGACGGAGTCCTTTCTTTCTGTCTGCCAGCTTGTGAATTTGTAGTAAATTAAGCCACCCACTCTTACCTGCATCGATAATACCCTGAGGAACATAATCATTATCACGATTTAAAACAATGTCGCTCATAGTTTGTTTTTGTTTTGTGCAAATGATGGCTAGTGCTCAGTCAGTTGACCATCGTGTGTTCTATCGACAGCGCTACGGTGGCAAGAATATGAATCACTGATCTACCATAAAGTACAGCTACAAATGTTCGTCAGCCAATCAGATCACAGTGTCAGTTACTTTATAGTACGCTGTACCCTAAGTAAATATTTTACGGCCTAGGCTAAGAAGTGCTATTTTAGATGCCGTTCACAGTACCTAAAATCGCACTTATGTTGGCGGTGTGATAAGAAAATATTTTCAAACAAAATTACTAATAAATAGCGCAAGATTGTTATCGGTATACTTTGCGTTATTTATTAGTAGTTTTATTTGCGTGTATTTTTCAATTAATGTACAATTTGAAGGTGGCCAGCCATTGTACCGATTTTCCTATATTTAATAATCAATAAAGTATTATTATCTATAAACAATAGGACCAACTCATGAAATTTAATTATTTGAATTATAATGTGTTAATAACATATTAAATAATAAATCGGGCAATATTGAGACATATAATTATATTATTTATTTATAGCAGTATGCGGAAGTTTTAAATGAAAAACCCGAGAAATGGACACTTCGACTAACTTTTTCTCCGATTGTTTACACTGTTAGAAATTTCCATGGCAATTTTCAGAGACGTGAGACTGCAACTTTATGCAGTTACCGGTTCTGAAATTTTAGGTTACAATTTGGTAAATTTAAGAAAAATTTAGGAAAATTCACTTACCGTAACTGAAATTATTTAAGACAAATTTATGAAAACTCAGTTACAGTTTAGTAAATTTCAGTTACAATAGATCTTTTTTTCTGAAAAGAATCAATGCGCACGGGCAAAAAATATGACGTCACATCCGGAATTTTTGTACAAATTTTGCATCAATACACTGGATATCATGTAAATAATACAATTTAAAAATTATTTATAAAAATTAAGACAGTGACAATGGTGAAAATGATAGCAAAAACCGATGCAGAAAATGAGGGGTTATGTGCAAAAAAGCTCAAAAAAGTGAAAGCATGCACACTGCTCATAGTTTTTTGAAGGTTGTCACCCAACTTTTTTATTCTTAAATAATAAATTAAGCAAGGAATATTTTTTGAACCAAAAATTTTAAAAAATGCACGAAAAATAAAGTTCTATTTTCAGTTGAATTTATAAAATTCTAATAAGCCTTTAATACCAATTCTTGATCATCAATATTTTTTTACAAAAATGACCTAAAAAATGTTGTACCTATGATTTTTTTCAAAATATTGACAAAATTTTTCAAAATTTTACAGTCATTATTTTCTTCAGTACATATTTTGACTTCACGAAACCTTAGAATATTAATTGATCTATTAAAAAATTTATACAGATTATAAACGACGAGAAATCAATCAATTTAAATTAAAGAAAAAGTACTTTAAAAAACTCCAAAAACATATCTGTTTATTTTTCCACATTTTCTTTCCTAATTTGTACGTATATTTAAGCTAGTTATGTTGTCAATTTTGTATGGGGTAAACCATTTTCGTAACTAGGAGAGTTTCTTTTTACAAATCACCGTTTTTGAATTTTAAGGAATCATATTGTTTCTCTGAAAAAGCTCTATAAAAGTACCTTTTACATTTTTATGATATCTCTTATCGTTCACAAGAAAAATAAAAATAAAAAATAAAAAAAAATAAAATAATAAAAAAATATAAATAACGATTTCTTTTATTTTGGCCTGAAAGTTTCAGCATAGTTTTTATCCTTTGTTATAGTATTTTTTTAAACTAAATCACTTTTGATACTTTTTAGTTTATAATTTATAAACAAAGCCACCTACAATTTTTAAGCTTATCTGAGCATTTAAAAAAAACCTAATCTTAATCTTAATAAAACGTAATCTTCATTTTAACGTTAAATTCTTTTCCAATTGAGTTTCAACAAAAATAAGACTTAGAAACAAATGAAATCACAATAAAAATTTCAGTTGTTTTGAATTATTTAATATGAGATGCAAAATATTCAGACCAATTGTTTTCTGTGAATAAGTTTTACTTCTTGGAATGAATTTCTTTAAAAGAGTATTTTTATGTCTGTAAATAACGATCTCTATTCGTATTTTATAGTTTTTCTTTAAAACTAGTCCAAACCGTCAAAATGTGACGAACTGTCATGTTCCTCATGCAATTTCCAAAACGAAATTTATTTTTTCTACTAAAATCAGATAAATAATATATTTATATGTCTCAGTATTACCCGATTTATTATTTAATATGTTGTTAACACATTAGGATTCAAATAATTAAATTTCATGAGTTGCTCATATTGTTTATAGACATTAATACTTTATTGATTATATTAAATATAGGGTAATCGGTACAATAATTGGCTTCCTTCAAACTGTACCTTAATTGAGAAATACACTCAAATAAAACTACTAATAAACAACGCAGAGAATACTGATAACAATCTTGCGCTATTTATTGGTAATTTTATTTGAAAATATTTTTTTATTAAGTATATTTTAAGGAAAAGACCTAGTCACTGGGGGGGGAGACCAACAATTAAACCAATTACCCAAGCGAATAAATCTGTAAATGATTTGAAAGCTTTCAATAAAAAAAAAAAAAAAAAAAAAAAAACCAATTACCCCATATAAATATAAATTAGACTATTTAAATAAATATAGATAATTATATTTTAATGATTATTAAATACATGTAAAATAAATTATTCTGTTTATTGAAACAAATAAAAGTATAAATTGCCTTTACCTTGGTGATATTTCCGAATTTTCCTAAATTTTCCAAAATTTTAAATTATATTCCTGTCTCTCTCAGTTGCACGGAAATCATATTTCCATTCTTCTCACAATCGCGTTACGTAAAACTTGAACAGCCCCTTATAAAATTCAAATATATTAACAACGATCCCTGAAAATTTAAATTACAAAAATAATTCTCGTGAAATAAGTTTGAGAATCTCACGTTTACAAAAGCTATAAAAATTGCGTTGAACATTTCTAGATAAATTGTTTTAAAAAATGGAAAAATTGTTACAATTTTTTCCGGTTCGTTACAGATATGAAATTCTTGATCCTTTCACCTAATAATTACGTTACATTTTAACAACCTTGTTTTATTGCAAGAACTTTACTCCGGTATTTTTATAAAAATTCTGTTAATCAACGGAAATGCGGAAAACGACTAAAAAATCTGTTAAATTAACAGAAGTTATCCGTTAAAATAGGGACGCAGATTTTTACATTCTCATCATATGAGAAGGTATTGGTTTTTTTCTATTACATTTACACAAATTTCTATTAAGTTCTCGGATTTCACACGCTTTTTTGTAAAATCAACAGAACAGTCTCTTTAGATATGACATATACAAAATTTTGACCTTAACGTTTTCGATATATTATTTCCCAATCTTTCGAATGAAATTTAAAAAATTTGTAAAAAGTTAAAATTTAGCCATAATTTTTGAAAAACAAGAATATTTTTGATTCTTTTTAAGTTCGACCCTTTTTTTCTTTTTTTTTTAACAAAAAATGAAGCTTGAGATGCTTACTTTCAGATCCTTGAATAGCAAAATGTCGTTTTTTGTTGTTTTTGAAAAATTGAATTTTAAGTAACTTGGTAAATTCAAAAAATTTTTCCTATGCGCGAAAAAAATTTGGAAAATTTTTTGCATGTACAGTTTTGGATAAGAAACAATATTCTAAAAACAGAAATTCAAAAAAAAAATTTTGTTGATTTTAGAATGTTTTGAAAATTTTCAAAAACGAAATTTTTTTAATTTCTTCAATTGCGCATTTTTAATGTATAAATAACATTTATACTTATTATATTATGTACATTACATGTAAATTGCACATTAAAAATGCACAATTGACCAAATTCAAAAAATTTCATTTTTGAAAATTTTCAAAAGATTCTAAAATCATCAAAGAAATTTATTTTGAATTTCTGTTTTTATAATATTGTTTTTTATCAAAAACTGTACATGCAAAAAGTTTTCCGAATTTTTTTCGCGCATTGGAAAATTTTTTTGAATATACCAGGTTACTTAAAATTCAATTTTTCAAAAACAACAAAAAACTACATTTTGGTATTCAAGGATCTGAAAGTAAGCATTTCAAGTTTCATTTTTAGTTTTAAAAAAAGAAAAAAAGGTCGAGTTTAAAAAAATATATTTTTGATTTTTAAAAATGATGGCTAAATTTTGAGTTTTTTCAAAAAATTTTTTATTTCATTCGAAAGATCGGGAAGAAATCTATGGAAAACGTTTGGATAAAAATTTGTTATATGCCATACATAAAAAGATATTTATATCCGAAATAGAGGCTCTTTGCGCAAGGTACAAAAATTTCACCCCCTCGAGGTCAGCGAGTTTTTGACCAAACTGATCAATCTTTTTTTTTTTTGAAGTGCCATCTAATAGGACTAAACTTTTTGTAAATTTGAGCCCGATCGGAGAAATTCATTTTTTGGGGTGGATACACTTGAAAATAATACCCCATAATATGCTTTAATAAGGGTCAATATCTTGACCGAAACGCATCAGCACATGTTTTAGTAAACATCTTTTATAACCGTAAAGGCCTCAAATTATTTACATTTACAAATGCTTCTGTTGTTTTAGAGAAAAGCGCAAAAAATCCGTAAGTTGAACAGAAATTTCTACAAATATAACATAAAAGATCTGCTGGCCCTATTTTAACAGACGATTTCTGTTTATTTAACCGATTTTTTTTGCATGTACAACTTAAATTGTCAACTTTTGTCAAAGACCCTTTTGCTGAAATATTTACATTAAATATTGCAATGCGTTTGACACAAGTTATCTTGGAGTTTTTTTAGTCATAATTTATAGTATTGTATAAGGTTGGATTAAGTTTGAGTAATGATTGCTTGTATAAAGCAGGCACCTTAATAAATCCGAAAGAAATATATTTGAAGTGATCATTTGTTAATTTTATTGTAGCTAATGACTCGGACTGGAGCATGAGGAGGAGGACATGATGAAGGAGGAGGCTAAAAAGAGAAGGGAAGACCCTTGAGCATAATAAACCAGCCGAACAATCTTGATTGGCTTAACTTTCTCAGTGGTGTAACTTATGTAAGTTAAGGAGTTATTATTTACTTATTAGACGTTCGACGAACGTAACGCTTGGGGGGTGTGAAAATGAACTAAGGCTGCTGCGTTAGAAATTAAAAACGTGACTCTACCAAGCGGGTAGCATCATCGCACGGCTAACGAGAAGATACGACCTACCGGGAAATGTATATATGTATGTTACATACAAGTTTCCTATATGCTACATTATGTGCCATAGTGGCTAAAGGCGGGAACGATTCTCTATAACGGGTGTCTCGACTCGAAACCTATCTCGCCATAAAATACACTCAAGACAGTTATGAATATTAATTTGCATTAACATTTCCTGTTTGCATAAGCTCTGCTTTTACAACCAATCGGCAATTCCAAATGTTATATCTTCTTATGTTTTTTCTTTTATCGAGATCCTTATCTTCACCCTTCTTCTTATTCCTTCAGAAAATTATACTCCTTGGAGTAATATATTTTTTACCTTAAAATTATATTCTGTACATTTGTACACGTTACACATTACATTACAAATTAAGTTTGGACAAATTGTATTTGTGCTCTCTAATTTGTATTAAAATAAGTAGAAGGAATTGGAAGCTGAGGAAAGAGAATCGTTTGAGTTTTCATATCTCGTTTCATCTTTAAAATTTCTGAAAATACTGAGTTTTATTTTGCTTGTCAAGCCACCGTGTCTCGTGAAAAGGAAACTATTCAGAATACAGTTTCTCGACTGACAAGCAGTATTCTGAAAGAGTACGTAATGGCGAAGATGTACTCGATCCGATTGAGTGGAAATGGGAAGAATAAGAGGAAAACTGTGTAGGTAGATGCGTTTCTACCTTTTTCTTTGTTTTAGGAAACCTATATAGTTCTGTGCCATTTCCTCAGCAAGGGTGTCGATTTCCCGTCTAATGTCCTTTGTATCGCTGTCTTTGTGAATATCCAATTTTGTAGCGATTGTAGAGAGTGAAGTGGCAATTTGAGTTTCCTTTAAATTATTACTTCCTTGCCATTGAATTTCAAATAAGCTAACCAAACGTGAATCAATGACGTACCGACGAATCACATTGCATTATTTCTCAAGTACTTTGAATTAGTCTAATAAAATAATATTGTTTCTGCAATGAGATAAAAATCCAAAGAAAAAACAATCATAAAAATCTAAAGAAAGAGAAAATAGTCATAAAAATCCAATAACAAAAAAATTCAGAAACCAAATTTCGGTTGCTTTTAATTTTATTACTTTTAAACAAATGCATGAAGATATCTTTATATTTTTAATTTTGAGCTGTAGTGTAACTTTTCCAGTAAGTAAAAACGTAAAAAGAATATCAAAGTCATTAGAAAAAAATCTGTTAAATTAAGAGGAGTCATCTGTTAAAATAGGGATTTTTTCTGTAATATTTTCAGAAATTGCAGTAACAATAATACATGATCTGTAAATTTCACAGAAAAGCCTGTGAAATTGACAGTACCTAAGATTACAGGCTTCTGTGTAACATTCATTATTGTTACACCGAAAAAAAAGACTAGGAACAAAAAATTAACTATAGTTGATTGGTTGGCTAGAGATTACTAGCTTTTTTGGGGTTAAATTAACTGAAAATCTATTTGATTTAACTAATTGACTTTACTAGTTTTTATAGATAATTTTACTAGAATTTAACTATAGTAATCTCACTTTCTTTTTTTTCGGTTTACGGCGAACCAAAACTAAGAAAGTCAAATTTTTTTAAAACTCGGTATTTCGGAGATTTTTGGATCGCGGATTATGAATTTAAAGTCAAACCCAAATTAAAATAACGAATCCAATATAGCAAACCAAAACTATGAAATCAGTCGGATTTTTTTAAAACATGGTATTTAGGTGTTTTTTGGGTCTCTTATGAAAATCTGATGTTAAATTTCCAAAATTCAAATTGGCGGATTATTTTTTTTTCAAGTTCGATAGAGTTGACTATTTTTGAAATTTCGGCAGCCATATTGAATTCGCTACTCTGAATTTTCAAAAATTTTGAATTTTGACTGTAAATTCAAACTCAACGTCCCCAAAAAGCTCTAGATAACAAAAGTGATGAATTTCGAATAATCAAAATGTTAAAAACCTCAAAATTTTGTAACGGATTATTTTTTTGGTTTAATTTTTATGGATGTTTGGATTTTTACCTTCTTATAAAAACCATTTCATTTTATTTAACAAATTTTAGTGATAACTTTTACGTATACTTTTTAAAAAATTTTGACTTTTAATAAATATTATAATGTTTGACAAATATAAGTGATTTCGTTATTTTTATTTGCTTTGACTGTATTGTAAAAAAAATTTTGTAAGGTTTTTTTGCGTTAAAGATCCTGTATTTTATTTCGAGGAATTTTTTTACTTCCGTTTTTTTTTTAGGGTTAATTTGTGCGGGATTTAATTCCTTTTTTGGTAGATACAGTAAAAAGAAGGCTCTGGTTAAATATTCCCTTACAAGAACTACTAGTTGTTTTAAACAAAATTTCGGTTAAAATAATAAGATTACGGTTAGAACACATATTCAACAGATAATTTTGATTAAAATAACTAAAATTCTAGTTAAAATAACCAGAATTCTGGTTACGATAATCAGAATTTCTTGTAAGAGCGTAACTCTGGTAACATTCTGGTTATTTTAGATAATCAGTTATCAGAAATTTTTTAGAGCGCAGTTATGTAAAAAACTTTTCCACGTAATATGTTTAGGCAATTTATTTCTGTTAGTGTCATTCAAATTTACTAAGTCCACAATATTATCCACGTACGTTGAATATTTTTTTCTTGTTTCCTCCAGATAAGAATCAAATATTATAGGATCAAAGGAAATGCATTTAAAACCATTTTTATTAACAAAATAATAATCAGCATAGAGATTTTCAAATGTAGTAAATTTGGTACACAGTAGTAACAGCTATTTTTATTTGAAATATCTTTCTCAATTTCGATTTAAAAATTCTGGGAAAATTGGACGTGTATTGCATATTCTAAAAAAGATTTTTCATACAGAAATTCATTAAAACACTTCAAAAAATCTGATTAAAGTAACTAGAATATGCTCTTAATATTTTTTCTGGTTAAAATAACCAGAATTCTTTCTGGGTAACTTGAATTAGAAATTTAAATTCCGATTACGTTAACCAGAATAAATAATATGGACATATTTAATCAGTATTCTGGTTATTTTAACCAGAATTTCAGGTTAACCAGAATTATGGTTCTGTTAAATTCTGACTAATCCAACCAGAATTCTGATTACGTTAACCATTCTAGTTAAATTCTGGCTAATACAACCAGAATCCTGATTACGTTAACCAGCGAGGGATTGACAACTCGTGAAGATAGGTGTACACTTGTAATGAAATCTTCTGAAGTCTCCTGAAATATCTGAAGTCTCATGAATTCAATTGAAGTCATTTGAAATCTCCTGAAGTCAGTGAAATCTTCTTCTGAAGTCATTGAAATATCCTGAAGTATCTTGAAGTCAGAAGTAGGTGTACACCCGATCGGTCGAGTTGTCAACCCCTCGATAACCAGTAAAAATAGTACGGATATTTTTAACTAGAGTTTTGTTTATTTATCCAGAATTTCAGATTAACCATGCTTCTGGTTAAAACAGACAGAATTCTAGTTAAAACAATCACAATTGTCGTTAAAACAACCATAAATCTGGTTATTTTAATCACAATTTCAGGTTTACCAGAAATCTGGATAAATTTTAGTTAAAATAACGAGAATTCTGGTTCAATTCTGGTTAAAATAACCAGAATTCTGGGTTAACTCGAATTATAAATTAGAATTCTGATTGAATTCTGGTTACGTTAACCAGAATAAGTAGTACGAACATATTTAATCAGGATTTTGTTTATTTTAACCACAATTTCAGGTTAACCAGAATTCTAGTTAAATTCTAGTTAAAACAACCAAAATTTGACGGACATACTTAATCAGAATTCTGGTTATTTTAACCAGAATTTCAGCTGAACCAAGATTCTGGTTAAATTCTAACTAAAATAACGATAATTCTGATTTAAATTCTGGTTAAAATAACCAGAATTCTGGGTTAACTTAAGTTAAAAATTAGAATTCTGGTTGAATTCTTCTTACGTTAATCAAAATAAATAGTACGGACATATTTAATCACACGGAGAAAAACGGAGTGTCAAACTGACACTCTGGAGGGCTGTCCTATAGTTGAACTTCAAAAATATTCAGTCTAACTATCTAGAGTGTCAAACCGATTATCTACATGTTCAACTTGAATATTCAGATATTCAAATTGACTATCTTAGAGGGCTATCCCGTAGTTAAACCTACAGAGTGTCAGTTTGACACTTCATTTTTCTCCGTGCAGAACTTATTTTATTTTAACCAGAATTTCGGGTTAATTAAGATTCTATTTAAATTCTAGTTAATACAACCAGAATTCTGGTTACTTTAACCAGTCAAAAAGTACAGTTATGTTTAACTAGAATTTTCTATATTTGTCTAGAATTTCATATTACACTCATCACTGGATCGACAGCACGGCTCGGGGGTAAAGTGTTCTTGATCCAATTTAGGAGCGCGTATATAGTCTCTGAACGTACAAAAGTAAATGCGCAGAGAGTCGTGATGTAAACAACGTCTGGCGGCCCTGACTGCCCGAGCGAGGTAGGCCGGTCAAGGGACGCTCGGGGGGGGGGGGGGAGACAGAATCAGTGAAGCGTGAACGTTGTGTTCGATCTATGTGCAGTCGATCCAGCGATGAGTGTACCCTTAAAAAGGGCCTGACAATTACGAAAATGAACTTTTAGCAACGGAAAAGCGTATTGGGAGTTTCGGTGCTAAATATTTTTTAAAATAAAGAATTCTAAAGGAACGAATGGTATTTTAAAGAACGACAACACAAGAGGTTAAAATGCTGCTTTTCTAATGTGAAGAGAGTAATTATAGTAATCGAGACTGATGACGTGAATTACTTGAATGCACATGTATGTATACCTAACCTTGCTAATAAGACTGAAGCTACGAAAGTTGCAGCAGGTAGACACTGCAGACATCAGACATTCTGAGATGGCAGCCTGCTAAGAGACCTACTCACCTCGACGTGGGAGGTTTGGGGTCGTCGTGCGATTTCGCAGAAGGTTGTGTGCAGATCGGTGTCAGAATGTGAGATTCCAGTAGGCTGAAGGCGCTTGAATTTTTTATTATTATTTACTTAGTCGAACACGTTCTGAATGCCGTGAAAATTAGTAGTGGTATCTCGAGAAGCGACAAAAATTAGTAATATCCAACACTTTCCTGTGGCGTTAATCACATTATAAAACAACTTTAATTGGGAATTCGTTTGCATACCGAAGCGATAAAAGAGGATAAAGTATTGCCGAAGGCGTGAGGATGAAGCAATGACAATTTTATGAAGCTTCCAGACGTATACTAGTACAATTTTGCAAACTCTACAAGTGTTAAGTCAATGTTGGAAAAAAATACTTTTTTAAAGTAAATCTTTTTAAAGAACAATCAGGAATCCAAATAATAATAAAAGTAATGCCAATATTTTCGATGAAATAAGGAGAATATAAGTTGATCTTGAGTTGACAATATTTTTCTAAGATGATAGGAATAACCTGTAGGTTTTGAGAGACTTGGAAAGAAAGAAAAAGGGTTTTGGGAGAGAGTTAGAAAGGGAGGAAAGACGAAGAGTAAAAAAAGCAGGCACCAGGGGATGGCGTATATTTTACGTGACTCTTATTTCGATACTGGATTCGATCCCAGTCGAAACCTAATTTGCGTTCCATCTCGCGAGCAAACACTCTGACGACAACGACATCGCAGCTTTCTTTTGCCCCATCCAGGACCCAAGTCCCACCCCAGCCGCACCTAGGCACATGTGATGTATCACGTGAAGGTGTATCTTTGTACTGTCTTGAATTTCTCGATGGCCGTGTGTGCAGTGTCTGGAAAGCCTTTTTCCATACACTTGATAGAAGGAAGGATCAAAGTTTGATAGTCTAATACGCGAGGTTTCTCGTGATCTACTATCTACTCTTGTCAAACAAAAAGGGGCTGTGGTACCTAGGAGTGTCTCACTTTTATTTGAAATTGTATGCTGAGTAGATGGAATTAATGTTATTCTAAAATAATGTAGTCTTAAAATCGAGGATTAAAATTTAGGAATATAGAAAATTGTTTTTAGGGTGAAGCCATAATCGATCTGAAACCCTGAATAAAAGCTTTAGAGAGGATTAAATCCATTGGAGAGGATTAAGGAAATTAAATGGTATTTTAGAAAATTGGAATGTTATCTTCTTTTCCTTTCTGTATTTCAAAAAAATGTCTCTAACGTAATCAAATTTGATGTAATCTTTCAATGTGAAGATTAGGGTTGCAAATAAACAACAAAATTTTGTTCTTACATTTCACATTTTGTTGCTCAAAGTTTCTTCTTATATCTCATATTTTTTGCTCGAAAATTTTGGATTTTTGTCTAAAGATTTGACCAAAATTTGAGAGAAAAAAGTTTAAAAAATAAAATTTGAAATATAAGAAGATTTACTTTTTTAATGCAAAAATAAGATCTTTTTGATTCCCAGTTTTGCATGTTTTGACAAAAATGACATTTTCTGCAGGGATGCGAACGAAACTTTCGTTCCATTTCGTTACAGGCAGTTAATCAAAATAATTTTGGTTCAAGCATTAATATAACATCATGTATCATCTAATTTTGTCCAAATTTTGAGAAAGTAAACCACCTAGAAACCGTTGACTAAAAATTCTAAAAAAATTCAGGGATAATCTACGGTCATTTTTTGAGCGATTTTTTCAATAAAATTTGTTTATAATTTTTTTAGTTTTCTCAGCTTCTATTGAGTGTAAGATAATTTATAACCCCATTATGAAATGTGGAATAGTCCACTTTAATCTAATCCACATATTTATTTTGCAGAATTTTAAGATTATCACATCAAAATTCTAGAAAATCGAAAAAAGTGGATGTGCAATATATGGCACAATGAGCATTAAAGGGTTAAAAATTTGGTAAGAAGAAAGAAGAAAAAAAGTTCGACGAAAGAATTTTTTTTAAATAAATAATTTTCGCATGTTTCAAATTTTTTCATGAAAAGTAAGCCTTTCTCTTATAAACAATACCATCAATAATAAGATTGAAATTCTTAAAAGTATAATTAAATATGTTTTCCCGAAAAATTAACCAAAATTATCTTTTAAATTTGTGTTTTAATCGGAAACTTTGATTTTTTAAACCAGAATTCTGTTTGAAACAATCAAAATTTCTTTCAAGGATAGAACCAAAACTTAACCTAGACTTAACTTTAACCAGACATTTTTTTTAGTTAATTTATTATTAACTCCTGATTATTTATCTATCGCTTTTCTAAACTAAAAAAAAGCTATCAAGATTCAGAATAATATAATATGCCCTTATTATTTTTTCTGGTTATATTACTTTGAGTTCTGGTTACAGTAACCGGAAATTATAGTTAACGCGACCAGAATTCTGGTTACCTTAACCAGGAAAAATAGTAAGGGCATATTTGACCCGAATTCTGGTTAACTTAACGACACTTTTTTTTGAGTTCCATTTAAAAAACTGATCACGTTATCTCCTTGATATATAATCTAATATAGTCTATATTATTCAGAAAATATTCTCGCAAATAAAATAAAAATTGTAAATTATAATTGTACCTTGTAAAAATTAAAAAATAAAGTGAATTATTCCATCACAGAAAGTTTTATTTCGACTTTTCCACCTGTGTGGAAAAGATAGAAAAGTGTATTAAATGGTTCATTATTCATATAATCTATGATATCGTATAATACTTGTATAATGCGAATAATTTACCAAATGGAAAATATAAAAGATTCATTTCCTTCCTAGAAAGGGATTGATTTAAAATTTCTATATTTTTAAGTATCATTAATATTTTTTATTAATATCTTGATAATAAATTTGGTTTAGCAATTTTTAATTTACCTTATTTTATGAAATTTTATATTAGAAAAGTTTCTACAATCTTTTCAAAGTTCTTTTTGGAGACTGTAAAAAAGCTAGCTCCGATTCATTTAAGAATTTTTTCAGTATAGATTTGCCTCATATTTTAATTTCACTTTATTTATTTGTGGATAATCAACTCATTTTTTACGAGATTGAAATTAAATTTGTAAAAATATTCATTTTGATTATTTGATTACTTAAATCTAAATTTGATTTGATTTTATTCAAATCAAATAATTTGAAATTTTTATTTAAAAAATTCAATGTAGAATTTTTTAATTTTTGGGAAGGATACAATTTTAGTTTTGAGATATATTTTCTAAAAATTCGGTAAAAGTTGAAAATTTTAATACTTACCTCCAAGGTGTATTTCGTGCTATAGAAATTCGCTGCATTCTAAAAAAAATCCTGTTTTTTTGCGAAAAGGTTCAATGTCAAAATAATACTTATATTTTATTCTTAAAATTACTATATTTGGAATAGATACATAAATAGTAGTTGCTTCGAATGTAATTTAATTCGAATAATTCATTGCTCCGCAGCTTCTTTAACTTTGGATAAACCAAAATTTCAATAAAATAAAATTAAAATTCCAAAACCTCTAAATTGAAATGGAACTTTCTTATCAAACAATTCAACTGAAATATCTTTACTTTTCATTTTCTGTAATAAATTTTACTCAATAAAAATTGTTGTCTCTGGAAATAAATATTTTCTGTAAGAAAGTGTTACTCCATAGGAATTGTTGTCTCTGGAAATAAATACAACTCAAAAGAAAGGAAAAACAGAATAAAAAGGAAGTACACATAATAAAAAAGCACAAGTTAAATTTTCTGATAAACTAGCGTTTAATAGAATACGTCGAGGTTTAGTACAGTTTAGTTTTTGTTGAGTTTAAGAAAACCAGACGAGCTTGCGATGCAGTGTACAAGGAATATGTGTCGGTAAAGGCTTTCTCGGGAAGTAAAGTATAAGAATTTGTCGTGGGTGTCGGTTGGTTTATGCTCTTACAGTCCATTACTCATTACTTAACTCTGCTTCATCAAATCCACAATCATGGCAGGTCAAAGATTCATAACCAGTATCCAGTCATGAAAATAAACACAAATTCAATCAAAACCCATCGGGATTCAAACGACATGACATCGCGATGGTACATCAAATTTGAGCAGGCAAACGAATCTTGTTCACTGGTCCATCTGCATTTCAATGTTCAGATTGTCGCGCGACATTTGCTGTGCGATCGGTCATCTCTATGCAAATTTCAACGAAGAGAGGGCTTAACATTCAAGGTCCGGAAATGGAACACTCTCTGTGGATCGGAAATAAAATCAAGTTCGATATAATCGAACTGCACGCATTGATGGCCGATAATATCCATTCGTCCGTCGAGGCAACACGTCATATTCGTTGCCTCCTTCGGACCAATGAACATCTGAACAAATTAAAAATTTTACAATCAAATAATGACAATCCAAAATGATAATTCAAAAATAATCTATTCTGAATCTCCATGCCATGATCGTGAATCTGGATTCTCCCTTTACATTCTGTTCACTCTTTATTACTATTTTTTTGTCGTTCTGTCACTCACATTTGTTCAGAAACACACAAGCGTGTTGCTAACTTAAATTAGGGATTGTACAACTCTCACTTAAAAAAGCAGCATCCGCGCCTGGAATGAAATTCCTGATTGTAGTTTGAAGAGATAACATGATATGTGATTTTTATTCGGATTGTTTTGCATTCTTTAAAAAGATTAATCAATTTTAGTTCTCATATGGTTGTCAGTTTTTCGTTTTTTTTTTACTCAGGCGCAGATGTGTTACAAATATCAATAATACAAAATCATTCCTATTGACAATGATGGTAGGAAATAAGGGCGCGTATTTTACAATGGAATAAAATATCTAAAAACGTGTTTTTACAAGTACAAAGATGTCGTATGGCACGATTGGAGTGATTCGTCTTAAAGTACGAAAGTGGTGTAGAAAAACAACGAGTACCTGGCGTGTTTCGCAATCTGTGTCGCTCTTGCTGTTTTTTTTTTGTCGCTAGATTGGGATGGAAAAAAAGAGTGGAGGGAGTGTAAGTTTAATGGATAGGAAAGTGAATGAATAGGAAAATGAATGATTAGGAAAAAGTACCTACTCGCAAAACCTTCTAGATCAACCTAGAAGGCCTTGACCCTGGACGACGCGTTAGGAACCAAGTTATACTTTTCTTTTTAATTTGTCGCAAGGCGAGGTGAGATTATGTTTCGATGGATAAGTCTTGCAACCAGGAGTTAAATTTGCTCCGTTGCCTTTAAAAAATTGCTGTTGCAATTTAATAAAATGTATATTTATTAAATTCATTGCATAATTTGTTAAGTTGATTCGTTTCTGCTAGGATTTGAGAACAGGTCGGTGGTTTTAAGTACCTCGTTGTTGTAAAGGTCCTTGGGGATGGGGAGTAAACTTGCGTTTGCGAATAATACGAGCCAGTGTTATTCGTACATTTTTCATTGTTTCCTTTTTTTTACTTTGTCTGCTTTAACTTTTCTCTGCTTTGCAATTTTTGCTATGTTTTCTTTTCGACACTGGTTTTTTTTTGTTTTTAGATTGTTTCTGTCACTTATTATATTATCCAGCTCGTAAAACAGGTCGTAAACGATTTCACGCACGCGTGTGTGTTAGTGTCGTGTGAATTGTGAATGTATACAAGTGTATTTGTGTTTCGCGTGTGTCGAATGGGAAAAACAGTATGTCGCGGTGTTACAGCCTACAGCTAGTCATATCATTATGTATATATATATATATATTTATATATATATCCAATAATATATAATATCCTCGTATCCTTCATCGTTATCGTTATAATTAGTAGTATAATTAATTACTTGCTTAGATATGAAACCTAGTAGGAACATGATTTCACCGACCCTTTGACCCAGTTGAGGTCACCGTTTACGGACCCAACGTTCACCGCACACATCTATGTTTCCGTACAAGTACAGACTTGTCCATACGTGTCCGAAACCAGCCGGAACGACGCTCGGATCGATGCGTTTTTTAGTTTATAGTAACATGCATTTATATAAAATGGGACTCCATACATAACTTTTTGTATATAAATAATAGAAAAATCTATGCATAGGAGTGATTGCACGATTGGTCGCGAGTCTTTCGGTGCCTCGAGGGAAAAAAAAGAGCAGGTGAGAGGGCGAAAAGACCAACGAGACGCATCAAAATTCGAGCGCGGAATTGGAACGTGTGACCTAAAGGGCGACTTTTTTGGGTAATGGGTCGGCGTTTCGGGCGACCGTTTGGGACCCCATAGTGAGTACACATAGATATACACATGGCAATCTCTCACAAGAATTAATCACTATCATTATCATTTAGTATCCGTTATCGTGTAATCGGTCAAATTCACAATTCAATCGATAATAATCGTCGACGCAATAAATGTAATAGTAATAATGATCATAATGACAATAATAATAATCGCAATAATCATAATGATTGTAATAATAATTCATAATAATAATGATCACGACCTAGCTCGTCGATAATAATTCGTCGTAATAGCAATAAGCAATCAATCAATAGGGTTAATAATAAATAGTTGCGTAACACATTGAAACTCAACGATAGAAAAAGGACAACTTTTTCGACTTTACACCCTTTCGCTTACTTATTTTTCTCTTACTAAAAATGGCGCTCGAAACCCGCCTGACACTCCGCTCTTTGAGATTCTACTTTCGCTGAGTAACGCTTCGTTCGAGAAACGAGAAGATTTATCGCGGGCAGCTTTCTTTTTAGAGCGATCATGCGAGTTTGTCAAGCCGATCGCAGTTTTCTATTAATGGTGCTGTGGGAAATCCTCACCAATGGGAAATTAGAACCCGGGGACTTTTTTTGCGGAGGAGTGCAGCTTGTTAGTCACTTGGTCAACTTGGCATTTTTATTCTTTCGCAGTATCTTGTTCAAGTTCTTAAATAAGAAGAAAAGAATGATTTTTCATCCCAGGTGGAAAAATTATGCATAATTTATTCTCAATAAACTATCGATAGTAATTAAACAAAAAATTATGCATGAAGTATGCATGTACAATAAATCTGAAGGTATCAAAACGTTGAAAACAAATAACAAATAGTTTTCAACTGTTTGCAACATTTTGATACCTTCAGATTTATTGTATATTGCACACCAAAAAAAAGTGAGATTACTAGATAATTTTAGTAAAATTAACTAAATAACTAGTAAAATCAACTATAGATTTTAGTTAAATCAACTGGAAGTTATTTAAATTAACTAGATTTTAGTTAAATCAACTAGAAGTTATCTAAATCAACTTGATTTTAGTAAAATTAACTAGATTTTTAGTTAATTTAACCAGAAAAAATAGTAATCCCCCTAATCAACTATTGATCTAATTAATTTCACTAGTCTTTGTTCGGTGCATAATTTATGTATAATTTTTTAGTAATGACTATCGATAGTTTATTATGCATATTTTGTGCGTAATTTTTTCGCCTGGAATATGAATTTTGAAAAGCAGTAGAAAAAAAGACTAGACAAATCGTCTGGATGGAAAAGCGTCCAAGTGAAAAAAGCCGTTTTTGTCCAGACAGTTCGTAACTTTTAGATTGTGAATTTCTTGAAGTAGATTCTTGAAGATAGTTTTGTGGTTTGTAAAATTAAAGAAAAAGTAGGATTACTAGTTAATTTTAGTAAAATTAACTAAAAGACTAGTAAAATCAACTATAGATTTTAGTTAAATTAACTAGAAGTTATTTAAATCAACTAGATTTTAGTTAAATCAACTAGAAGTTATTTAAATCAACTAGATTTTAGTTAAATCAACTAGAAGTTATTTAAATCAACTTGATTTTAGTTAAATAAACTAAATTTTTAGTTAATTTAACCAAAAAAAATAGTAATCCCTCTAGTCAACCATTGAGCTAGTTAATTTTACTAGTTTTTTTTTCGGTGCATAATTTATGCATGATTTTTTGCGTAGTAACTATCGATATTTAATTATGCATAGATTATGCATAATTTTTCCATTTGGAACATTTGAATTTGAATTTTGAAAAGCAGTAGAAAAAAAGACTAGACAAATTGTCTGGATTGAAAACCATCCAAGTGGAAAAAGCCGTTCTTGGCCAAACAGTTCGTAACTTTTAGATTGTGAATTTCTTGAAGTAGATTCTTAAAGACAGTTTTGTGATTTGAAAAATTAAAGAAAAATACTTTTATTATTTTAGAACCTTGACCGACTTTGTGAAAGTTTTTGTTTGCATTGCCTGAGCAATGTTTACACAAATCTTGTCACTTCGGATCTATCGTGATATCGTCTTCGCGACCAGGTGAAATCAGATTTTATTTATACACCATTCTATCGTACAAATTGCTTCTCCTCTATCGCATATTTGTCCCTGTAAAAAATGCATTCTCATGAAAAATGCATTTTCGATCTTCGTCTCAGTGAGAAGTTAGATGGAATGACAGCCTCGTATGTCGCTTTTGATAGTGGAAAATGCGATTACCATTCCTCATCAGAGAAGTTTTTCAATTTACTTTCCTACATTTAAAGCAAAAATTAGGAAAGAGTTTTCTTGATTTCCAGAAATTTTGTTTATAAATTGCTGGATTTTTGTTTGCTAATCATTGATTGATGTAAATACAATTGATTGATATCTTTTGATACTGATTTTTAAAACAGGGAATGTAATTTGAGAAATTTCTGCTAATGGGCAGAATGGCAAAAGAACAAAAGTTAAGGTTAAAAAGGCAAATGTTGATATCGATGAGCGGAGTGGTAGCGGGTGTGGCAGTCAAGTCCAACGCAATAATAGTTTCTTAATCATTCCTTATATCTGCACACACTTTATCACTCATTCATTGTTGATTTAGGAACAGCTAGTAGCGAGGTTCGGTTACTCTATCACGCAATATCCTTTCTCTAACTTAAAACGCAAAAAGTTCACTTCCTTTTTTGCGTACACGCGTACGTACGTAATCAGTGTTTAAAAATGACTTAATACAATATATATAGACTCCTCCGTTCGCCTCTTTCGTTCCTCTATTTTACCTTCTAACCTGTGCCTGTAAGAGTACGTCAATTACACAGTTTGCTATTTTCTATGTAAATGCGATTTCATATTTAAATATTTAAATTAATCGCACTTTTTTTTTATAGCGCGCTTTATCTCATTGGCTATAGTTTTTCCGGCAATGTCGAATCGAAAGAGAAGAGCAGTATTTCGTTTTCTATTATTTAAAAAGTTTAAGCTTTGGCGCCGCGACGTTTTAAAAAAATAACGGTCCGATATCAATCACATTCAAGGGCTTAGGCGCCATTATGAATAAAGAAGAAAGAACTCGATCTCTCCAACGCGCGTGTGCGGTGCGAGATTGTCGTTGCCTCGTTTTTCTTTCCTTATATTTCTTGCCTACCTTCTTTTTTTTCTTCTCTGTTTCCCTCTTTTCTCAATTTTGTCCTTTAGCCTTATATTTTCCCTCATTCTTTTCCCTCGTTCTTTATATTTTCCCTCGTATTTTATATTTTTCCTCATTCTTTCTATCTTGTTGCCCTTGCCGAGGTTTTCGTTTCTTTTTTTAACCCCTTCGTCGATTCGCTTAAGCCTTAGGCAGTAAGCTTTGATTTTTGCAGTCTTTAAAAACTTCGCGCGCGCGTTAACTTGATTTACCTACTACCGCCCGGTGCGTAGCACGTGGCGCCGATTTTTCGTCAGCGTGAACGATCGCGATATGAGATTGATTGGATAAGAGATTAGCCGATCGGTGAGGACGATATCGCGCCGATATAATTACAAAAGAAATCCACTCGCACCGATTTATTATTTTTTTTCGACCAACTCATCGGCAGGAACATTTTTTAGACACGAAAAAAGTTCTCGACAGCCACCGGACGATGAAAATTCGTAAGTTTCACTCGTGAATCCCGTGTTTATTTGAATCTCTCTCTGTGCGCAAGTCAAGTGCGTCTCTCGTTTAGCGAAGACATAAAAATGTACGCGATCCCATAATAAATATAAGTACATGACCACATGCATGTATTGAATACAATATCGTAATATTTAATCACAATGATGATAATAATAATCATAATAATCAATAATTCAAATGTAATAGTAATAATAGTCGTCACCAACATTACATAGAAAAGCATTTTTTTGTGACAGGAACCTCGAGTTGCTTAGCTTAGAAATATTTATTACTTCTCGTTTTCGTTAAATCCCCCCCGTTTATCCCCAATTTATTTTAAACTTACCCCCGATACGAGTAAGCGTGCCCACCCCCTTCTTAAATTTAGTAGTTCCACCGTCCTCTCCCACCCGACCCCCCTTATCTCTTCAGCCCTTATCTCTTTTATCAGTTTCGCCCTTCGAGTTACTTTTTTTTACCCTAGTGATTCGTGCTCGCGCGACGACTGAGTCGATTCTACACTGAATCCTGAAAAACGATGGCTCTGTCGTCGCGCTTCCGGTGGCACTTCCGGCTTCTTTTTTCCGCGAGTTTGTTTTTTTTCACGCACGCGCGTACGTACGCGTATACGATCCGGATAATACCCGCGAGGATTCTAGTACGTTACAACATCTTCATATATTTATATATATATATATATTTATCTACTTAAATATATATATATTTTTTGTTCATTTATCAATTAATTAATTTATTCATTCATTTATTTATATATATATAATATATATATTATATATACCTATGCGTCGTTCTACAAATGCATCATCTTTTCCTTCGCCATTATTTCTACAATTAAACGTAACTTTATCGTAACTTATGAGCTAATAGTGATTTTTGTCGTTTCAAGTCCTCTCAAACTTCCGCGCTTCTTGTTCTTGTTTTTTTTTCCTCAAGTAGTCGCTGCGATTCGACCACGATTTAGTGTACATACGTGCATCCCTCCTCTCCCGACGTGACATACATTCATTTCCTATTTTCTTTCTCGCGTGATTAGTCCCCCTTCGTCTATACTTTTCACACGAGGAGAAAAAAAATTGCCACGATCCTCTGAGTCGTTTTAAACGTAGCCTGCTTTTCTTTTTATCGTTAGACATTATCGATACTTGCCTCTAACCACTAGAGCTAGTTTTTTATTTATAACTATTATTAATCATTTCTTCGCTCTTATTAAATGTACTTTATTATTAAATATAGGAACCATGTCGCTGGGTTTTGTTTTAAACTCCTTCAGCCATGCGTGGATGGCCCTTCGTTGGACGCGCCGCGATTTCGGAAATCGCGAACCTCCGCGGGCAAGAGAGCCCCTCCCAGCTGAGAGGATCTCCCCCCAGTCCACCCTCGCCATCGAAAAATTCATTCCTAAAGAATCGAAAAGATTCTTCCACGGATACCGGTAATAAAAAGCAGACTCTCTACGGCCTAATTAGCAAATTCCCTACTCTCGCACCGAATCACGCAACCACACACACATGCACACATAAAAGATTTGCACGTATAGTTTTAGAGGGATAAGTGCAACTAAAAAATTGAGTAAAATAGGAATAGAGATAAAATAAGGGAGAACAGAAAGAGAGATCAGGAGAGAGAAAAAGAGAGTGAGAGAGATACGTACGTACTCGTGGCCTCGGCAACCTTTTAGCGCCGCTCTTCTACCCTACGATGCCGTAACGTTTTTTGCTTTTAGTAACTTTTACTTTTATTACTACTTTACATAGGAACGTTTTGTCAGACCGCCTCGACGTCTTCGTTTCTTCCGGTCGCTCTTGCCAACTTCGTCCTCCACGACCAGCTATCCGCCTCTCCTTCGATCCCGCCTTTTCCCGAACCGCTTTCCCAATGACTTTTCAGTCATCGAGAAACTCATACTTCACATCAATAATCGTTTTTTTTTATTTAATTTTTTTTTAATCAATCAGAGGAACTTTAGTGAGCGCGCAGTCAAACGCGTCGCGCATGCTCGAAACATGGTTACAAAAATAACAGCCAACGGGCACGGTAGTGGCGGTGCACTGATAACGAGGCGATTTTTTTGTCTCCTTGTGAATTGGTCCGTCACGCATGAATCATGCTTCGGCGGGACTCCCGAGGATCGACAATCACAGTCTCTGAGCCACCGGGACGAACAAAGTCGAGATCTTCTTCTCTCTCGTTGAATGCCGAAGTGGTTTTGATAGCAAAAACCACCAGTTTCGAAAGTATGCTGACTGAAGTTAGGAGGGTCTACTCGGAACAAATTGTCTCTGATTTATTTCAATTCATCAATCCGGAATAGATCCGAGAATCAAATCCAGGATTTAGCGCGCCCCGGCGACAGCAGCGACCTCCTGGACATGTTTTTGCCTTTTGGGATCAGGGCCATTGTTGTTGTCCTGGTTGCCGTTGGTCTGCTGACCAGTGGTGCTTTCAGCAGCAGCTCGAGCAGCTAACAGTGTGATCTGGTTGACCACATCTTCCATTTCATCTATCAGTGGATTTGCCTCCTCACCAGATTGAATTTCAGAGTCAGGAGTGTTGTCCAATTGCAGCTGTTGCTTCTGTTGTCCTTGTTGCTTGGTGGCAACTTGGTTAATAGCCTCGAGGCGAGTTCGATGTTGAATGGTCTCCAGGTGACGTCTTAACTCTGTGATGGTTCCATAAGTCCTGGTGGAAGTGCCACTGTCGCAGAGGGAGCAAGCAAAACGGGGTTGAACAAGACGCAGGGCGCCGCGACGCTGCTGGTTCCCCAAGTAGCAGGATCGCTGATGAGCAAGCAAAGATGACTCCTGGGGGTAAGCTCTTCCACATCTTCGACACACCAGACACAACTCGGTCTCCACTTCACGGCAGTGAGGAGGCAGATTGTCTTCGACACCTCCAGGGGGTGGCAGACGAACTGTTTCTAGTCCAGGGTGATTTGGGTCCTGCTGGAGAAAGGCCTGCATCAGGGAACGTGGAACTTGTACCTGGGTTCCACCCTCCACTTGCAGTGACATTAAGCTCCCACTGGTGACGCCACCGCTCAAACCTGAAGCCGCTACTGAAAGCAAACCAAAAGATTGGGTTTTAAGAAACATTGACGTTATTGAGGCATGATTTTTATTGCTTTTAATGTTTGGCAAGTAGTATTAATAATAGTAGGTCATCAAGTTGACCTTCAGTTCTACTGCAAGCAGCATAAATAGGAGTAGGTCATCAACTTGAATTGACGTTCAAGTTCTTTCAGCTAACTTCACATTCTAAAGTGAAACCGATAAAGATCCAGCTGAATCTGCTGATGATGGTTTGAACATTTAAAAGAATAACTTTAAATTATCTTTTTCTCATTACGAGAAACTCGAGTTGCTTGTAGTTTTAATAATAGCAGAAGTTCAACTTCAACTCGAACTTCAGTTCATTAGCAAGTAATATTAGTAATAATAGATCATTAACTTAAACTTTAGTTCAACAGCAAGTCGTATTGATAATATTAGGTCATCAACTTGCACTGGAGTTCAACTTCAACTTTAATTCAACTGCAAGTAATATTAATATTAGAAGGTCATCAACCTTCACTTAAGTTCAACAGCAAGTAGTATTAGTGATAGTCGGTCATCAACTTGAACTTTAGTTAAATAGCAAGTAGTAGGGTAATTGGTACAATTGTTGACCTCCCCCCCAATAAATAAAATTATTAATAAATAGTGCTAGATTGTTATTGGTATACTCTGCATTATTTATTAGTAATTTTATGTGCGTGTATTTTTCAATAAATGTACAGTTTGTAGGTGGCCAATCATTACGGAAGTTATGCCATCTTGAATTTTGGTGTTACATTTTTTTTAATTATCGATATTTCTGAAATCAATAATTGAATTTTAATAAAATTTAGAGGTATTATAGTCAAAAGTACACATTTTAAAATTATAATAAAGTCGAAAAAATGTCAAAATTTTAGTCAAAAAAGGCAAAAAATATTTTAATTTCATTTTTCGCCACGTTACCTTCATTTTATTTTTATTTTTTAAATTATGATATGAAAGTTCCTTATAATTTCACCTTTTTAGTGGGACCGCGCATTGCTAGTACGCAGTGTATTTACTGTTCAAAAATAGCCTACAGCCTTCAATTACACAGCCGCAAAAGAAAGTCTGGTACTTTTGACGAGATTATTTATATAGCTGACAATTCTATAACATAACCTCAAAAAAATTCTTACAGCAGTAACAGCCAGCATTGCATTACATTATTCCAAGAACATACTGTATTACAACAATCTTCTCTTAGAGAAGTCTTTCTCATCATATTTATCGTAAGT
>JBAGKK010000278.1:351504-374485 GCA_037177015.1 Euceroptres primus
ATCGAAAGGTGTAAAAACCTCGATTTCGATTTTTTTAGAGTAAGCCCCCTTTCTTCGGCGCACGTCACAAATGATACTTTCGATCAGTGCCGGATTATTTTTTATTGAGTCCATTCCAACTCCACTCTCAATAAATTTGTTAAGACATGAAAAAATAATAAATTCAACTGTATGCAGTTTGCAATTTTTATGAAAGACCTGCATCCAAAGGCTACACAATTACCTCAGGCCTTATTGGCAGTCATTTTCCCTAAACTCAGTAGACACTCAATAAATATTCATATCTCATTTTATTTCTTAATTTTATTCTGCAGGCCAGTTTCAACTGTCCACATAGATGATTTTTTTGAAACATTATATTGAACTGATGAGACAAGTTGATAGGATAACTCGACTAATTTTGGAATCTAATGAATTTTGGTTCTTAATGTTTGTTCTTCGTCTCTTCGAAGGTTTCGCTTACCTCTTGCATTTTTCAGTAAAACCTACAGGGAATAAATATGATGCAGTGTACGATGATGACATCGATCAAGTTCACTCACTGCGGTGCAATTTGATTATATGTCTTTTTTCCCGCAAGGGTCGCACGTGCGATATCATTTGACCAATGGAAAAAGTTAGAACCTGTGTGAAAGAATACACTTTTTTTTCCAGAGGGTCAGTATCGGAGAGTTGTCATGGTCAGGGTTGAATCATGACCTTAGGGAATAAAAGCAAATGACAGTCTTTAATTTTTAATGTCGCACGATTCGATTTTTTTTCTCAATAGTACGCTTTCGATAACATCCAATTGCTGGCTTTTGTCTCATAAGTTATTCATGCCACTTTCAGGGAATAAAATCCACGAATCGGCGCACTTTAATTACAAGAAATTAAATCGGAAAAGAAAATTTCCACTGGAAATAAATTATAGAGAAAGTTAAAAAAAATTGAAGAACGTCAATCACTAGAAAATTTAAAACGACGAAATTGGATTTGAGATTATTACGTGATACGCGTTTTAGTTAGCACGCAAGTCTGCACTTCGAGGCTGTCACCTCGCTCATTGGTTTCGATATTTTCACGCGATGCAGCGAGACACGTAATTTGAAAGAAGTAATTTCACACCCCCTTCTCCCATCGAATGTCGATGGATAATTTTTGAATTTCATACGACGTCTCATTACTCGGCACGCTTGGTCGGAGGCAATTTATTTATCGGAACATTTTTTTCGATTATGGAATCACGCTGAGGTTTGCATTTGTCAGATTGACAGAAAATATTCATCGGCTCGCGACCGACGACTCAGGCACGACTGATAACAATCGTGTAACGAATACATTCATCTCAAGAAAAAATAAGCGAATGCTTTACACAAAGTGCACTCGTGTTATTCTCCAGATTCTCGACACAATGCCTGCCCCCGTATTTGCATAACAACGCGCAGACTTGTAACTCTTCGGTTAGTGTCAAAGGTCGAAATCTTTCGGCCTCCTCGAGCTGATGCCTCCAAGAGTCTTTTCTTCTTCGAAAATTGCCTTGAAGCATTTTCATGACGTTCTGTCTTAGAGATCATTCTTCAACTCGTGTATTTTTACTTTCATGTGGAAGAATAACAATACGTTTTATCTCAATAGAGATACAAAAAGAAATCTCTTCTGAAAAGCAAATTATTTTCTCGTGAGAAACGATTTCAACAGGCTTCATAGTCTTTACCCTATTCCTTTATTTTTCTGATTTTTTAAATATTTCCCCTTTTTACCCCTTTTTCAAGAAACTTCTCTTTTTCCCCTATCTTTTCGTTTTTTCCCTTTGCGGACTGAATTAATAAAACCCAATTAGATTCAGTATTCTTGATGTTTTCAAGATTTCAATATTTGAAGGGTGTTTCGGAAAAACAGCGTAACTCCTCAAATTTTCGAAATCTTTTTTTTTTTTTTTTGCTAAAAAATTCTCTAAATTCGAGATACATTATCCAGTGAAACGGTTTGTTCCAAAAAAATTTAGAAGTAGGTTTTTACAAAAATTGTTATGTCCACAGTATCTATCTCACATTTAATTTATATATTTAGCAATCTCTTACCCCCCGGTCATAGTTTTAATATCATTTAATAATAACACGCGTATTTTCTTTACAATGATTATATAATTTCCTTTTCATGACTTACGTTTCAGATTGCTTTAAATTAAGTAATTAATAAAATGCAAGAATTAATTATGAGCAGTTTATTAATTCCTAAGTATAGATTAACTGATATTCTTAGAGATTATTACTTTTAAAAAATTATTTCTTCATTACATAGTTGAAAAGGGGGGGGGGGGAATTGTTGCGAAAGTTTGAGTTAAGTTGTTATGACATTTTTTGAATTTTAAACCTTTTTTTTCTAGAAACGTGATCAAAATTTTTAAAAAATCTTTTCGCGGCATCTCGGGAGTAAATTTTTGTTTTGTTACTAAATTCAAAAATAAAATTTTGAGAACGTTTTTTGTCTCTCCTGAAAAATTTGATTTCTTCTAGTTAAGCTGTTTTGCCGAAACACACTTATTTTAAGTTGCCTTCGGAATGTAACAATTAAAAAAAACTATATATATCTCTGTAAATCTGAATCATTACAAAATGACTGATTCACAAACAAGAAGTCAGTCATTGATTCATTTCGTGAAAATTTAACTATAAAGTTTCAGTACAAATTCAGTAGTTTTTCAATCAAATCTGACTGAAGTTATGCTTCTGACCAAAAAATCAGTAATTTTCTCTTTCATTAAAATTTCAGTAACTTGAGCGATTGAAAATCAGTGAATTTTTAACTTCAAAACAGTAAATTTTCACTGATTGTTAAAGCAAGAAGTTAGCCGTGGATTGACTGATAATAATCAGTTCAATTTAATTGATTCAAATTTAGAGAGGACAATTTAAAATCTGGAAGTGTTCAAGAATTAATATTTTAAATGCAAAACAACGATAATTTTAAAATTTTAACATGAGAAGTGTTTGTACTTAAACACTTTCAAAATCGAAGACCAAAAAAGTAAAAAGTTTATATTCTTAGACTTGAAAAAATCCCACTACCGAGCATTTTAAACTGAAAATTTTTTTATTTCATGTAAAATTAATAAATTTCAAATTTAAAACGTTGAAGATTAAATAATTTTTAATTTTAAATTAGCAAAATTGCACAATATAAAATTAAAATATAGGATTATAATTATAAAATATAATTAAAATATAGAATTAAAAATTGTACAATATTAAAAATGCAAGGTTTTAAAATTTTGAAAGTTTAAAAAAAAATTTAATTCTACAATAAATGCCTTGAAAATTAAAAATTTCAGCAAAATTCTAATTATATTTGGACCGCGTTTAATTCAAAAGTGTTTAATTTTGAATTTCTTCAATTTGGAATTATTAAATTTTACACGTTCTCTTGAATTAAAAATTGTTCAATTTTATGCACTTTTAATTTAAAATTGTACTACTTTGAGCAATTTAAACTTGATCAATCTAAATTGATTAAACTTTGGACGTTTTGAATTAAATATTTTTTAATTTCAAACTTTCAGAATTTAAATTCTCCAATTTTTAAATATTTTTTACCTTGATTTGATCTTTCAGGTTGTTCGAGATTTGAAATTGCATAACTTTGAACTTTTTAATTTGAATTTGTTCAATTTCTAAAGTATCTATTCTGATATCAATATCAAACCATCCAATTTGGAGTGGGCCAAATTTGAGCCTTAAATTTAAAATATAATTAGTGAGACAATATTTGTAAATGTGAAAAAATTACAAATAAACGGAGATAGATATGAAAAAAGTGAACAAAAATCCGTTTAAAAAATGTAAAAGAGGATTTTATTTTGAAAAAGTGACCAAAAGTATTCAAAACTGAATAATTAAAAATCTGAAGTACTTAAAATTTAAAAATCACGAAAAAATGTTGAATTAAAATTCACAATTTTTAATTAAAATTAACAATTTTTAAAATTTCAGATCGAACTCCTTCAAAATCTGATAATAATTTAATTTGACATGTTTTCTACTAAAGATTTTTAAAATTTATTACCATCTCCGGGTTTTTCTGATGGTCTCAAAAAATTCCTGGTCATTTTTCATAATAACTAGGTACAAATTAACTTATTTGATGAAAACAATTATGCTATTAATAAGACATTTTCTATGAACAAATATTTATATGCAAAAAAAGATAAAAGGATTGTTTCTTTTTGCCTCACACGAAAACGTAAAGGTTATATTTAATATAATTTATTCCCCTATTTTTGTGAAAAATCACCCCATTTCCCCTTTTTTGAGAGAATTTTTCCCCGTGAAGCCTGTTCTAAATTTCAACTTTAAATGAGTTTAATCTCTTCAAATCTCTTGTAATCTTTCGAATGGAATAAGTAGTTCGTAAAATAAGGGATGACTTTTTCTATTTCCTCAATTCTTCGACTAAAGAATGACCCAGCAACAAAATTCAATTTTTTAATTCGGGGTGAGTGGTAGAGAAGAAATAGTGAACAACTCCAAGCAATGGATCAGCAAAAGCTTCTCATTTTTTAAATCAGGGGTGAGTCTATAGTTTCAACTTTCAGGGGTGAAAAATTGGAATTGTCTGGTGTTCCATCAGTAATCTAATATTGACAAATACAACCCTTTTTAATTCAATTTCTATCTTTGAATTCTTTTCTACTATTGATAATATATGCCCCCTTTTTGTGTTTTGAAACAAAGCTAATACATTGCACCATAGAAAAAGTAAAATAAACAAAAGACAAAAAGGATTAAAAACCACATCGTGAAGTAAGTGGCCTATTCTAAACATTCCAACCCCACTGTTCATAGAACAAAAGTGGCGATGATTTACATGTGGGGTAAGGGATCCCAGAGTGTTGAAGCGAAACCCTAACTCAAAGCCTCGCCACTTGGCATCCAGTACCAGAATCACAGAACGAGTTGAGAACGATGGGTGGCAACTAATTTGAGGCTTGCTTGATTTTGCACGCGACAAAAAGTAACAGATTAAAAAAAAGCTGATTTCGAGGGTCGAGACAAAGTAATCATGTTTTTAGAATCATGGGGTTGATATACCCATGACAACCATTTAAAGTTTTAGGTTTTTTTTCATTGTTTCTTTCCAAGGGGTTATTATGAGCATACAGGTTACGAAGATTGAAAAAAAGTGTGCTGGTGCCGATTCAATGAAATGTGGGGCGAGAGTCATAAAAACGGCTTTGAAACAATAGTTTTAAATGCCAATCTGAAAATGCGCCACTTGCGTTTTCTTCAGGGGAAGACTAAGTATTATTAGGAACAGCAGTTTTAATTTTGCGTTTCAAACCGAAGATAACATTGCTATTATCTTCATTATTACAATTTTAATAGCAAAGATAATTCTAACAGCAAAGATGTGTAAGTCTAAGATAAGTCCAATGAAACCACGATGATAACAAATAATATTGATCACGAATTTTGTTCGAGATGAAGAAAAAAAAGTTGAAAATGATTTGCAACAAAAATAAATTAAAGATCTTCATCTTCATCAGTTCATATTGAACCGTTTTTGTGTTAATTTTGAACCAAATTATGATAGTTCATTTTTTTGGAGATCATTTTGAACTTTTTTTTGTTTATAAAGGGTTCGATTGGAGTGAAGATTGTGGTTTCATGGAACGTGGAATATCGTTAAAAATTTCTCGTTGTTACTGACCTGTTGATGGCCAGGACGAGACTGAGGCTGGGAGAGAGCCTGGCCTGCATGGTCTACTTGCACCGCTGAAACTATGACAAGCAATTGTTTTTTATTTCGTCCGAGGTTTGAGAAAAAATTTTGAAAAGTAACAACGAATAAAAAAAACAGACATCTACAGCAGTAACAATTGCAAAGGCACATTAGCAAAGGAACTCTACGAATTTGGAGGCAGGACGAAAGGGTTGAAAGATGCTAGTTATTAATTTTAATGATTGAAAGGTACTTTCAAGAGACCAACAAAGCAAACAGGCCAAACTCTCCTCCGAAGCGTCCAATTTTAATTTGTAGAATTCGTTTACATTTTTACAAGCCACGTTCTACGAACTACAAAAGCACACTAATTACAGGTCATTGCATTAAATTTAATCAAAGCAAATTAATTTTATTTCAGGGATAAGATAACTACAATACAAAGAAACATTTCTCTTTGTAAGTGTTTTTTATGGGGGTCCACATTTTGTCATGTTAAAGTCATATTTCGGAAGGTGTGTTTATGACCTTACGAAATTAAGGGGTATTTTTTATATTTTTCAATTATTTCTATGCATTCAAAATAATGAACTAAGCTGAATTGACTAAAAACTAAGCTGGATATGAAAACCTCTTTAGCTCCATTACTTGTTGGTAGAATTTCCTATTTAGCTTAGTTTCTAGTCAAATCATTTTGAATTGCTAGAAATAATTGGAAAAGATAAAAATTTCCCTTACTCTCTAAATCTGAATTAATGAAAAGTTGACTTATTGAATTAGTAATTGTGAGTTTCACTGGTGAAATAGTAATATTATCAGCTTTTTGCTGATGAAATAGTAAGGGAATATTACATTTGTTTTATTTTAGTCGATTAGTAATGCGATTGACTATCATTTAGTAATTCCGTTTTTTTAGTTTAGTAATTACTAAATACATTAGTAATTTTACACGACCACTAACCAATTAGTAAAGTGCATTTGGGGTTCGGCCAATTACGGGTTTCAATTCCGGCTACATTATGGCTCCTTCCTTATATGGTGTATTAAATGTCCGCCGCATACTAAACTGATGTCAGTTCTTGATCTCGATTGTGAAAAGGACGCGTTACTTTATCTTTATAAATTTAAGTAAGTAAAATAATCCTATAAATAAAGATAATTTGTCAAATCTTTGAAAATTAACCGAACCAGCATTATAACCAAAAATTTTTTACCGAATCCCCAAATTGCCGAATTTTTAGTTTACCGAATTTTCAGACTATCGAATTTGCATCTTACCGAATGTTCAGATTCCCGAATTTTCAACTTACCGAATGTGCATATTTTCGAATTTGCATCTTATCGAATTTTCAGGTTCCCGAATTTGCTTCTTACTGAATTTTCAATTTACTGAACTTTCAGTTTACCGAATTTGCATCCAACCGAATTTTCATATTACCGAATTTTCAGTGTACCGAATTTTCACATAACCGCATTTTCTTTTTAGCGAAATTTTTAGATTACTGAATTTGCATCTTACTGAATTTTCAGATTTCCCGAGTTTTCTTCATACCAAATTTTCAGATTCCCGAATTTTCATCTTACCAAATTGTCAATTTACCGAAGTTGCATCTTATCGAATTGCGTAGTCCTAAATTTTTATTTTACCGAATTCACAAACTGAAAATTCGGTAAGATAAAATTTGGGAATTTGCGATTCGGTAAGATGCAAATTCGCTAAACTGAAAATTCGGTAAAATAAAAATTCGTGAATATGCAAATTTGGTAAAATTAAAATTTGGGAATATGAAAATTCGTTAAGATGAAAATTCGGGAATCTGAAAATTCGGTAATAAGATGCAAATTCGGTAAACTGAAAATTCGATAAAATAAAAATTCGGGAAGATGAAAATTCGATAAAATGCAAATTCGGTAAAATAAAAATTCGCAAATATGCAAATTTGATAAGATCAAAATTTGGGAATATGAAAATTCGGTAAGATCTTAATTCGGGAATCTGAAAATTCGGTAATAAGATGCAAATTTGGTAAACTGAAAATTCAATAAAATAAAAATTCGGGGATATGAAAATTCGATAAAATGCAAATTCGGTAATATGCAAATTCAGTAAAATAAAAATTCGAAATATGAAAATTTCGTGAGATCAAAATTTGGGAATATGAAAATTCGGGAATCTGAAAATTCGGTAATGAGATGCAAATTCGGTAAAATGAAAATTTGTCAATTTGGGGATTCGGTAAAAAATTTTCAGTATAATGCACTTTTGGTAACTTACATACCTCCCAATAAAATTATTGTTTCTAGTAGAAAATTAGTGATTCTTAACTATCTAATTAGTAATTTTTTGAAAAAAAAATCTTCTCAGAACTAGCTAAAGTATTTTTTTCCATTAATTGTGATCCAAAATAAAACGAAAATATCAATTTGAGAGATCAAGAATCATTTTTGCAGTAGAGATAAATAATTTACATGTTAGGAAGGTTACTGAGTGGACATTCAATAAATGCAGAAAAATAAATTTCAAAATTTCTTTTAAAATATGTAGAGTGGAAATAAAAATTTTTGAAAATACTGTAAAAATTCCTTCTTTCGGATTTTATTTGACTTTACCTCCAGATTTTTGATTATATTTTTATTTAATTAACACTTTTAAAAAATGGGTTACCGAGTGGAAATTATTATAAATCGTACGATACACAATTTGCAGAAATTTTTTGAAGCTGTGAACATTAAACATGTTTCTTCTTATGCGAGCACTTGCATAGGACTAAAATTAATGAGTTTTTGATTTTTACATTTTTTAAAGTGACTTTTTCCAAATTCTAACCTAAAATATGAAGGTTCCCGAGTGGACATGAAACTTCAGGGACAGACTTCTAAACATTTATAACCATCTTCAAATCTAAAATATTTATCCCTATTTATAATTTTTAGATTTTTCAACTTAATACAAATGACTCGTATGAATATCAATCATTTATAAAATTTTGCTGTCATTATTTCGCAATTTAACTTTGTGACTCTGTACTTGGGGACAGGTTACCGGGTGGACATTTTGGGTATATTTTAATTTCCCATTTTTAAACAAAGGCACCTAAAATTTTGAAACTTTACCAAAACCTACTTCGATGTAAGTACTTTATCCCAGTGGTATTTAAAAAAATATATTAAATAATGAAAATGTTTAAAACTGTCGGGACTTGAGTTTCACAACTTTTTGGCAACGACTCTTACCTTATAGACTGCCAGTTAGACGGTCAAATACTACTAATTTCTTCAGTCGAATATTTTGACTTATCGAATTAGTAATTTTCTGATAATCATTAGTAGAAGATTTTTCTCTAAATGAATTAATATAATTTCACTGTTAATTATTAAAATTTAAGTATTTGAGATTGAACAATAAGTTAAAGAGTTAATTTATCGTAATGGCCGTTGGTTTGGTGAGAATCAGTGTTTGAAATTTGGAGCGTTGGAAGGCGCGTACAGTACCTACACTGATATCGATATATCGAAAGGGGGATTCGTTGAAAGTGGAGAAGGTGGAGAAAAAAGTGCGCCAGATGATAATCAACCGATAGAATTTGGTTAAACAGTTCGACGCGGCGGTCGGCGAGCTTAATAAAAATCCAAGTCGTTCGTTACGAAGTTGCCCCTTGCGGTCTCCTTGCTCACACGTTTTGCAGCGAAGAGAGAACCCAGGTCTACCAACACGCGTGAGCAAACTCGTGTGAGGCCCCTGTTTACACGTGGCTCGAGTGCACACACCGGCAACGATGTGTGCACATACGCTGGCCACGAGTACGGTAGCGATACGTTTCTCCGACAAATAAATAAAATAAAACCGTAAGCGAGGGAATAAAATGTGATTTACAACGGTGGAAAGACAATGGCCGAGGCTCCGCACGATAATGTATGCGGATGGCGCGGACTGGTACTGGGATACTGACTCCTGATTGGTCGTACCCCGACGCCAGCGCTACAACGGAAAGCGATAAATAACTGCGAGCAGATAAAACCTTTCTTTCTGCCTTGGGTTTAGCCTGGGCACTCCAGCTTAGCACGCTGAAGCCTTTTCTCTCCTCCTCGTCCCTGAATCGTGCACATGCACGAATGCTCCGAACGATTTCGAATCGTAAGGGCCGGTTCGCACGAAGAACGACGTCTGTAACCAACATCCAAATCTCCAGGTCCAGTCAAACGCAGAACAATCAGAATTTCCTCTGGTTACGTGGAATCTAGACTCATTTTTTTAATCTGTAGACCAGGGGACTAAACTGTGCTTATTAGATAACTTATTTTTGGGATTGGTTTTGTTATTTCTTATTGTTGCTGTTTTGAATATTCTTTACTGAATAAGGAGCTAATGGTGAAGTTGGTCAAGAAAGGCATATTGTAATTTTTACTGGAGCCATCACTGCACTGAAAACATGTTTGGTTGGTCCAATTACTTCCTCTGCTGTTTTCCTAGTTAGGGGAACCATTTTACTAGTTGTAATGAGTATTCGAGTAGCAGGACTAGAACTATAGTTGATGAAACTAATCGAATAGTTTGCAACTGATAAATTGTTTGTCCAGTTTTCATCTACTATAGTTGATGAAGCACTTACAACTTACAACCATTTTATTAGCTGCAGACTATTCGATTAATTTGATCAACTACAGTTGATTACAACTTAGAAATCAACTGTAATTGATTGCAACTGACAAATCAACTATAGTTGAAGAAACTAATCGAATAGTCATAGAAACTAATAAAATGATTTTTTTGACTAATAAAGTGGTCATCATTAGATGCAGACTATTCGATTAGTTTCATCAACTACAGTTGATTACAACTTACAAATCAACTATAGTTGATGAAACTGACCGAATAGTCACGGCAACTAATAAAATTGTAAAGGCTTCATCAACTACAGTTGATGAAACTAATCGAATAAAATAAATAATAATAAAAATATTAAAAAATAAATGGTTGCCCATTTTTTATCAACTATAGTTATAATAAAATAAATATATATTATTATAAAATAATAATAAAATAAATGGTCCATTTTTCATTAATTATAGTTGATGAATTTGATGAACTATAGTCACTGCAACTAATAAAATGGTTGACCTAACTAATAAAATAGCGCAGGAAGTAGTTGGCCCACACAGAAAAAAGCGTACGTTCAAAGTTTCACTTTTTTTTCAAACTTCACAGTTACTGTTTAACCTCAGTTTTCGCGTCAAATTCCACCGGAATGGCGTTCAAAAATTTAACTCGTGCGGTTCAAATTTGTTGCAATAAGATTAGTATGGTATTAGGACTACTTATCACTGTTGGAAATTTCTTGAAAATTCAGCCTCTTTTCATATTTAATATTCATTTAGTGTTGTTGAAAATTCATGCACCTTTCGTTGAAAATTCATTCACTTTGTTTGAAATTCATTTAGATATACGGTATTCGAATAAATGTTCAAATGATTGCAGATTTTTCTGAAATTATAGTTGACAGATGTAAATATAAATAGAGAAATTTATGAAAGGAATAAAATGTTAAATTGTACTCTTCTTGAACCTTAAAATTGTTAATACTGATTACTCCGATTTATCCTGACAGTTATTAATCAACTTATTTTTGGGATTTCTGTACTTAATTCTTACGCAGTATAGAAGGAAAGCAGCACTTTTGTGATGAAGCCACAATTGACATTTTGATCTCCAAAATCGGATCATTTTTGTTACAGATCATTTTGAATTGATTTCGAGATCAAAATGAACTGCTCAAAATGAACTTTGCTCTTCATTAGGTAGTCTTGTTGCTCTTTTGAATATTTTTTAATGACTCAGGAGATAATTGTTAGTCTAATCACAGAACATACAAAGCATTTTTTCCAGATTCTCGTGTTAAAACCTGGAATTAAAATTATCCCAGAAATTCTATTTTATAACTTTAAAAAAGATATAGTTTCTTTGTTACTTGAAATACCTGAAGTTAGGTCCGCCCTAATATGAGGATAATTTTTAAACATCACACCCAATCATACCTTTCCAAAAATTAGCTTTTGTTTTTTTCTGTACTTATTCCTAATTTTATATTAAAATTAAATCTCCTTGAACTTTAAATACTACTACCAAAAAATTGTTTATTCTTTTTCGAAGGCTGCTGGCCTCCTCAAGAAACTTTGCGAAGTTGTCATTAGCATACATCGAATTCAATAATATTTAAAATCAATAAGTATATTCTGTTATTCATTTTAAACCCAAAATATTTAAAATTTTCTTGAAATAAAAATATTTTTCTGAAATATCAAAGTACTCTTTTCCAAATTAGAATTTCGTCAGTGTTGCTATTTCACAAATATTATCCAACTCGCTTGTTTGCAATGGCCCGAAGGATACAAAAGAAGCGATTTCCGCCGTCGTCGTTTCTAAATAAAGTTTTTCCTTTCCGACCGCCTTCGCATTATCACCTAACGTTGAGGCTTCGTAGGGTAAGCCAAAGGTTGTGTCGGAGCGAAATGTAAATTTTTCTCGAAACTCTTCTGAGCTCTTTTTTTTTCTTTTCTGCCTTGGGGTGTTGGAAACAATGGAGGGCGGTTTAAGGGGCGATCGATCGTTTATGGGGGCGCGCTCGGGTCCAAGGGTGCCTTAGCTCAGAGGGAAGAGGAGGGTCGGCTTTACAGAAACATGATATTTTCCCCACGCAGCTTGTTAAAAAATATCCAATGCCACGTACCTGTATCCACACTCTTCTAAAAAAAGGGAACTTTCATCATATTTTCCACTGATGCTGGATCAAACTTTTTGATCCAAATTCAATTTTATTCAATTGTAAAATAAAATTTCGCCAGGGAGATTTTAATAAGGGATCAAATATGTTAGATGTCGACCCTCTTTAGGCTCATTTGTTTACCTTTGGATAAAGTTTCTTCTTTCTTTTTACATAGGTTTAATCCACCGATCGGCTGTCAGGATTTGGGGGCTTGGAAAAGTGTCTTTTAAAAGTAAATAAAATGATCAAGTCGTGTCCTATCAATCTATCATATTTTCAACTTCAATGCCTCGCTTTTTCCGTACTTTCATTATTATTTTGAAAATGCTGATTTTATTGCTTCTGGCCAAGCTCTATAAAATATTATTGGAGCGATTTTAAGATCTCTCCAAGAGCCGAAGAAAATGGTCGTTTATGGACTTAATCGTAAAGACTTAATTTCAGGGCAGCTGGGTACATGCAGGTACGATTAAACCAACCCTCTGGATATAAATGGACAAAACGAAATAGAACTGCAAAACCGACCTCGTAAATCACGCTCGGCGATGCGTGCTGCTCGGAAGTGTCGGCTATCATGCGAGTGTACTATTTTATACAATGATCACCGTAGGCTGCCGCTATTTTATTGTTATATTTTACATTGTAACGCGACGTTATATCACTCCGCGGGCGTACCGAAGTCCTGCGAGATATGAACCTCGCATGACGCGCAAAAACTGGAATACGTATGAACAATCCTGAAAATATACTACACGTCCCTATTTCCGTCTTCCATGAAACCTGTTTTGCTTTCCCAACCGATTGTTATCCAAAATTCAAAATATTGAACCTACATTTCACTCAGATCTCATTTAACTTGTTTTAACTGCTTGCACTTCATGTCTGCATAGAAAACGCGTTTTACCTTCACGAAACGCAAACTCAAATTCAAAATCGAGTGCAAGAGTACTTTCCAATACAGGGTGGTCACTGACTGGGAAAACCGGGAATTAGCCTGGAATTTTGAGCAACGGGAAAAAGCCGGGAATTTTTTTAGAGCGGGAAATCCCGAAAAATTACAGTACATTTATTTTTTGAACGGAAATTTTTTAAAATTTTAGTAGAAAAGTGTCTAGTCACTTCAAATGTCACTTGACAATAAAATGGTGCAATTTTTTATGAATTCGATTTCAAATTCTTTTGAATTTTAAATGTTTAATTTGTAATATTTTCAGGTTTTAAATCATTCAGTTTGAAATGCCTGATTCCAAAATCTTTTATGTATGTATATGACAAACTTTCATTTTTAAGTCTTTTACTTTTCAATTGTTATTTTCAAAATTAATTAATTATATATTTTCTTATTTATATGTTAATTCTAATTTATATTTTATATTTTTTAAAAATATTATTGATAAAAATAATAATTTAATTTATTTAAATAAAATCAAATTTAATTTAATATGATAACTAATTTATTTTCTATTTTTGATCTGTTTTGAGGACTTTGACAATTGAAAACTAAGAAAGTTTGAATTTGAACAATATTGACAGAAAAACTTTTCAAAAGTCGGTAAATGTAAATATAAATTAAGGCCAATGATCTTGTTTCAGAAATTTGCACACAACTGGCATATAACACAAAGGGGGGACAGGTTATTGTTACAGAAATTTCCGTACAACTATAATACAACGCAAAGGGGGGACAGGTTATTGTTACGGAAAGTTCCGTAACAATAGCCTCGGCCCATACTATGTTATGTGCTAGTTGTATGGAAATTTCCGTAATACTAGACACTGCCGTAAAATAATTAAACATTTTTACCTTATAACTAATGTATTTAAAATTTAAACTTAATAGTTGATTGGTTTAATAATAATTGTGAATCATAAAAATTTTAAAGTAATATATTTTTAATTTTGATCGCTACAATTTCAATTTTTCCATTTTGTCAATTTTAGTTTTTAATTTTTACTGAAATGGTCGTTTTTTGAGAAATGTAGATTCTTGACATCCTATACAAATATAAAAAACAGAGACATTAAGCCCCAGACTTTGTTACTGTTCGCGAAATAAATTTTCGGAAAAGAATGGTTCTTACTCGCCCAAAAATGAAAAATATAATTCACAATTTGACAATTGTTAATTTTGAACAATATAAATTACAATAATTTAACTTTAAAAATCAGCAAAAGGGACCCTATTGTTGTTGCAACGAATTTCAGAAAAGGAACTGAAGCATATTACCGAAAAAAATTGTTTGTCATACTTGTTTATTTAAAAATAGTTATTTAGATATTTGTGTTTTTTTCCTTCGCTTTAGGCAAAAGACGTAATTTTTATTCTATTTTTATCCTTAAATTGATTAAGTTGTTTAAAATTCGTTAAAGATAATTTTGGATTTATTCTCCTTGATTTTATAAATCAACATAAAGATTTTATTAATTTTGAGGTTGTCATGGAATTATCATTTTTATCTTAAAATTTTTACGATTCCAATTTAAAACTGTTTAATTTCTTACATATGTCCTTATTTTCGGAATTGTTAAAAACGGCACTTAATCTGAAGTTGTTCAATTTTTTAGATTTAAATTAATTTCATACTGGTTTCTGATTTCATATTTTACAATTTTGAAAATATTAATTTTTTAGTTTCTTAATTTTTAATTGTTCAGTCTGAAACATTACAAATTTAATTTCACACTTTGTAATATGCTCTGGTTTCCGGAATTGACGGCATTTGATATAAAATTGTTCAATTTTTTAGGTTTAAACTAATTTTACACTGGCGTCTGATTTCATTCTTAACAATTTTGAATGTTTTATTAATATTATAAACCCATACAAATCAACCGGGAAAAATATAATTTTTGACCCAGAAAACCGGGAATGTTTCTGTTGCACTTCGTAAAATAATGTTACACTGCAGCATATTTTCGGACTTGTGCACTCGCTTCATCCATTATCGAATAATTACTTAAAATAATCTATGATCGATCCGAATAGGAAATTTCCGAAGCGTAAGGAAAATCGATTCGGTTCGAGTGGTCCGCACAAACGGGGCTGTCGGCTAGATATGCAATTATTTAAAATAGCAATCACGGAAATGAAAGTGGAGGCCGACGAATATTCGGTCGGATTTTTCAGGCGGAAAAACTCTCTAAAGATTTTTCCGGACCAAAAGGCAGCAATGCAAACCTAAAATCAAACACGAAGGACGGAGATCCGGGAGCAGTTCTCTTTTACCAGCGAGGAAATAAATGTGTGAGTCCGCATTCGGATAATATCAAGAATTGTGGGTGTATCCGTTTACATGCGTATTAAGCGCGTTCACAGCCGAGGTGCAGCGCTGAGCTTTGATGACGATGGAAGCCATGAAAATGTAACAATTGGAACATCCGGTGCTGGTTATCGTGACTTGCCATCACGTAGATTAAATTAAATCATTAAGCGCGAAACAGGATGACGATGTGTGGTATATACTGGTCGCTTTTTTGTTTCAATTGCTAGTTAACACGCTGAGAGTCGAGCTTCGCTCAGTTAAACACAAACATGATTTATCCCTCAGCAATCAACTTATTTCAGAAATTAAATCTAATTACCTCCATTAGATTCTTCAAGAGCTCAATTATTCCAGTATTTAATAGTATTTATTGTAATATTTATTTATTTAATAAGTAAATCTTCTTAGGGTAAAAAAGGTGTTGTGAATAGTTAGCACTAGTTTCGCTCTACCCCTTTGAACGCTTCGATGCAATTCGAAATTTATGAGCCTCAGGCTTTTCACGAGGTCCCCGCAAAAATTCCGATCCGATTGTTCGATGGTCGCTGTGAAATAATCAATGAAGTAATGTAACCATTTACAGATGCCAGATATATTCACTGAAAATTATTCTTAGATAGAATTTATTAATAAAATTGCAGTATCTGATTTTTCCTAATGATTTAGTAACTGTTTTTCTATTCTGTAGAAATGTACGAGTTTTTTGTATTGAATTAATTATAACACTGACTTGCTCTGATTTACAGTGTACCATGTCGGCAAGGAAAAGCGAGTCTCACTTATCTGGCAGAAACCTTCCTTCTGGCATACATTAAAGCCCTGGCGCGACTCAAGGTATGTTGGCAATAATTTACAAGGCATACTTCTCTCAGAATTTGTCTCGTGCAACCGGTCATCCTACGTATAAATTCGAACTGGAGTTTCTATTCCCACGTGAAATCATAGCAGTCGATTGAAAGGGATTCGCTACCGATACGTACCGATCTTCAATATCTCTATTTATATTTCACTATCTGCGCCATAATGTCGAACCCATCGATCAATTCGCGAACACAGGGACGGTTGTTTGATCTTTTTTCTCATTGGCAGTTCGCTAACCTTCACTAAAAAAGCACAATGGCGTAATCCAGAGGGTACTTTCAATTTTTTACTTCTCCAAAAAATGCACTACTCAACAGAGAAACAAGAACAATTCTGTTTACAAAAAAAGCGAATTATTTAACGGAGAATGTCAAATAATGTCACAACGATTCATTCGGACAAATCTTTATTCATTCAACTACATAGAAATACAGTTCTATTTAATTGTGGTTCTATGGAAAATTGGTTCCTTTAGAATCAAAATTGTAGGTTCTATTTTGTTGTGGCTCTATGGAAAAGTGGCTTCTTTAGAATCAAAATTGTCTAATGCAGTTTGAAACACAGTCTATGAAATTACCTTTGTAAATTTTGATTCACTTGTAAAAAATGAGAAAGAGAGAACAGTGTCATGGACATTTGCTTCCAAATAGTGTGCGGGAAATATTTTGTGTTCCTTCCAAGTTTGTAAAAATTGAATCTACTGATACAATCCGAATGGATTGAGATTTGAAAATATTTAGGTTTACTCAAAATCGTTAAATTAACCAAATTATATATTTTTAGAAAAAATTATACAATCTGTAGATGGTGTTGAATATTATCCTTTCAAAGTGCATGAAGATGTTGTACTTGTATTATTTAAATTCGACGAGCACCTTTTTTCTATTGGATCTCCATTAGAACCCGAAAATCGGTTCCAATTCAAACCCTGGTTTTTATTGTGATATCGAGCGTTTTGAAAACAAAAAATTTGTCCGAATGAGTCGTTATGACATCATTTTCTCACAATTATAGATCTAATATTCTTTTAGATTGGTTTTAAGAGAAATGGATCAACTCCTTAAGATTGAGTTAATAAAATTCAAGAACAAATTGAACAGAATGTCCTTTCCACGCCAGTGAAAATTGACATAGGTATATAAACGATAACGTACGTCAGAATGCAAGCTAGTGTGATGCATGTGTACATTGTTGTCTGTACGTTGAGTGATCATAGCGAACGATGGCGTATAGGAGATACATTCAGCTTTACCGAGACGTCGTCCGACATATTGTATAGGCTGAGGTCTACCTCCGCGTATCGTATTAAGTTTATTGTGAAGTATGATTGATGGACAACGACGCTGGGCGATTATACAGATTATAGGAGAATTTCTATATTTGCTCACATGCGATATCACCCTCCCATCACCCTCTTGTTTTGCAGGAGACCCCTCTCCCCTATTTAATTTCCACGAGGAAACTTCTGACTTTATCGAACCCTCTGACTCCTCTAATTTCAATCAAAGGGCATTTTAAAATTACGTAAAGCGATACTACATTTTTAAGACATTAATTCCTGATAGGAGACACGAGGATCGTCTTTCCTTAAAAATATGGGGTCTGCATATGGTTTGCTTACTGTCATTTTTAAGAGGATATTTAGTTTAGAGCATATTAGATTGTACTTTCATATCAATGCTTCAATTTCTTACATGAATTTCAAGCAGAAAAGTAAAGTCAATTTATGTCCAGTCAATTAGGTTATTCAATTTTTTAGTTCTCTGGCAATCTATTCGTAAAATCGGTTTGTTTTTCCAGTGCGGAATCTAGCCAAGCATGATTTAAATATCTCATCGTAAAAATATTGGGATTATGGAATAGAGCTATGCAATTTTCTGGCAAGTTTTGTTTCTCTCCGGATGTTGACTAATTCGGTAGTAAAGACCGGAAAAACGGGAAGGGATCGCCTTTTCTTAAAAGGTGGGCAGAGTATTGGGACTTCAATATTTTCAAGATCGTCTTACCCCTCTTGGAACAGCGGTTTCTTTTCAAACTCGTCTCTCTCGCTCGAGTCTGGCTTCGAATTTTAATAACTCTGAGAATGCTCAGAATCCAATAATGTCTTCTCTCATCTCTCCACATGCGCCCATATCACGTTCGTGGATACGCGAACATACGTTGATTCGCGAACATACACACATATGTATACATACAATGTATATACATACATACTTATATACATATATGTACATACATATACATACGTATACACACAAATATACATACATACATACTTATATATACATACATATACATACGTATACATTATGCATATACGTACATATTTGTTCATATACATGTAAAGATATATATGTTGTCGAATATATATGCATAGACGAATGTATATAAACGAATATGCATGTATATATAAGCGAAAATGCACATCCACATGCGAATATACATATACATGTGCGTATAACGTATATCCGCGTTGAACGATCGCGAGAGCGCACTTTACCCTCCCCTGAAATTCTGCTCCTCTTGAATACACACGACTCCACCCTCGACCTATACCCGCTTCCGTGGAAATCTCATATTCCAAAATGACGACGCAAATTCAATCCCCTTGTGTCCTGCCAAGATATTCTTATTTCTTTCTTTTCTCGAATAAATCAGTAACTATGCTTTTAGCGAGCTAATGTTGATTCCTGGCCTCCTAAGGACCTTCTCTAATCCCTTATTGCCCTTCAGACTTCAGCAATCACTCTTTCTCTTTCAATATAAAATTTCAACTGGTTCGATAAGCACATTACATAAATTCCGTAGGGTTAAGTACCTGGATTCTTGGTCTGCACCAGCTTGCAAGTTTGCGAAACTGCTAAATATTGCACACATATTGCATGAATTTGTAATAAGATTGCATAAATATTGCATGAAATTGCATAAAGATTACAAGATTGTTTGGGACTGCACGAGATTGCACGCTATTTCATGAAATTGCGTACAGATTGCAAGATTGCATGGAAATGCATAAAAATTGCAGTATTGCAAGGAATTGCATGAGATTGCATATATATTACATGGGTTTGAATGAAATATTCAAGGAGGTCGCATGGGATTATATAGAGATTACGTGGAATTGCACAGAGATTGCAAGGGATTGCATAAAGATTGCATAGGATTGCATAGAGATTCCGTGAAACTGGACAGAGATTGCAAGGAATTGCATGAAATTTCAAACAGATTTCAATATTGCACGGGATTACGTAAGATTTTATAAAGATTGGAAATAGCAAGATTGCAAGAGATAGCATGAGATTACATACAGGTTGCATAATATTGCATACAGATTGCATATAAAATGCAAGATTGCAAGGGATTGCATATAAATTGCATGAGTTTGCGTAGAGATTGCATGAAATTGCACAGTGATTGCTCTGGATTGCATGGGATTGTATAAAGATTACACAGAGATTGCAAGATTGCACAGAGATTTCATGGGATAAAACCGTTTAGAGATTGCATGGGATTAAACAGGGATTACATGGAATTTCACGAGATTTCATATAGATTGCATGGGATTGCGTAGGGCTTCATAAAGATTGCATACAGATTTCAATATTGCATGAAATTGCATAGAAATTTCGAGACTGCATACAGAATGCAATATTTCATACGATTGCACCGAAATTGCATGGGATTCTACAGAGACTGCACGGGATGGCAAAAGATTTCAATTCATTTCATAAGATTGCGTAGAAATTGTTAGATTTTAAGGGATTGGATGAGATTGTATGGGATTGCACAGAGATTGCAATATTACATGAGATTGTATAAAGATTCCTCGGATTGCATGATATTATTGCAAGATTGCATGTGGTTGCATAGAAATTGCATAGGATTATACAGAGACTGCACGAGATGGCAAGAAGTTTCAAGGGATTTCATGAGATTGCGTAGAAATTGATAGATTCTAAGGGATTGGATGAAATTGAATGGGATTGAGTTGAAATTGCTGAAGATTGCATAGAGATTACACAGGATTGCATAGAGATCCCTAGGATTGCATGAAATTATCTCAATATACCATAGGATTGCATGAAAATTGTAGTGTAATTGTGTGCCATTGCACAGAGATTTCTCGGATTGCATGAGACTATTGCATGATTATATGCGATTGCATAGAAATTGCAATATTGCAAGGGCTTGCATGAGATTGCACAGAAATTGCACTTGATCGCATAGATTCCTCGGATTACATGAAATTATTGTAAGATGCCATGAGATTGCATGGAAATTGCAGGATTGCATGAGATTGCATAGAGATTTCATGGTAATATGCAGAAATTTCTCGGGATTGCATAGATATTGTGTGGGATTACAAGGAGATTACATGGGATTACAGAGATTTCTCGGATTGCATGAAATTATTCCAAGATTGCATGGAATTGCATAGATTGTATGGCATTGCATAGATATTGCATAAGATTGCATACAGATTGTGCGGGATTGCTTGGGATTTCATAGAGATTGCAAAGAGATTGCAAGATTGCAGGGCATTCTATGAAATAGCACGTGATTGAATGGGATTGTATGGGAATTACACACAGATGGCAAGATTGTATACAGAATGTACACCAGATTGCAAGAGTAATTAATCTTGTAATGAATTAATGAGTAATGAATTAATAAGTAATAAGTAATGAATTCTGATTTTTAACATGAAAAACATCATGCTGTGAGAGAAGCTATTCATAAATTGATTTCGAAAATCACTTTGAAGTTTCACCATCTTGTGAGGTATAACAACTTTAACTGCTTCTTGGTGTCGAGGAAAGGAGTATAAGGGAAATAAGCACCAAAGTCACGCACACGTTGCTGCTGTCACGATAACGCGTGACATAAAAGTTGAGGACGTTAACGTCAAGCTCAAAGACTCACTTACCACCCACCCGGTAGGCAAGCATCAGGTATGTATGTATACAAGACCGAGAGTGCCAGGTACCTACCTAGTCGAATCCCCCTGCTTGTAACGTATGAATACTGGAGCCAAGGTGGTATAGAAGTTAGGAGTTTAATTGGTGGTAATATGAATCCGCGTAATATAAACCGTCATCAGTCTCTCGCCAGGAGCATGGAAGAGAAAAGGAGAAGGTGAGAGCGGAAGAAGGCTGTTGAGGAAAAAAGAATAAAAGAGGACTTAGCCTCCGGTCGACACGCCGAATCGATGTCTCCACCTCTTACCTCTAATATCACAACCGGACGATTCCCCTTTCTCTCCCTTCGAATTTATTTCCCCGAGATCAAATTTGCATCGGCCTCCATACTGATTGCTGATTACCAACTCGGAACCTGTAATTTCAGCCTCTTAAGTATCCCTACATTACATTGTGTGATCAGTTGCCCTATCTGCACTTGTTTTCAAATTTCATGTAAATGAAGATGATGTGAGTTTCATCTCAGGAACAATTACGGAGATTAAACGATAAAACTTCATTTTTGACCTTCAATAATCTATTACAAAAAGCAAGTTCATTCATCCCTCAACTCTGAAATCAAATGCAGGGAACCAGTTCTCTACCCCTAAGTGTCATCAACATAAAGCTTTTCCGCAAATTAACATAATCCTCTTCCACATCGAGAGCACTTTTTCTTAACTTTCGACTGAATTTCGAATGAGGAACTCCACTTTGTATAAGGAGAGATGTGATTAAAGTGCGACACGTTAATGTGCGGACAAATCGAAGATGTCTTAATTTAAAGAATGGCCGAACCGAAGGACGTTTTTTCTTTCTTAGGAAGAGAGTCCGGTCTGCACTTTGTGGCGTCGTTGATAACGAAAGGACGCGATTCGGAGTTGGTATAGGTGTAGATGTAGATTTTTCAGAGTGCGACCCTCGAATCGTTCGATCCTGGCAGATAAAATACGTGAAGAGAGATCCTCGTCCGTTTTCCATGGGGAGGACTGACTACACACCCCTTACTTCCTCAATCCCCTCTGTCGCCCTCTCTCTCTCACACACTCTCTCTCTCTAATGTATTCACAAATCTTCGTTCTAACGTGGCGTTATCATTCTCCGAGCAGCCCCGTATTCGCTTTTTGGGGTTGGGCTCTTTTTCCCTTCACTCTCCATCTACCTACACCCTACTTTTCACCTCCTCCTTCTTCCTCACCTTCTCTCCACTGGGGAGGAATTCATTTCGCGGCCCAACGCCCTCGTCTCCTGCAAACGCCACTATTCGATTGCTTCGATTATCCTTGCCTTATTCCTCGAAGCTTTCTACCCCTACCTCGTGTTTTGCCTTCTTTCTCTTTCAATCTTTCTATCTTTCTTTGTCTCTCTCTCTCTCTCTCTCTCTCTCTCTCTCTCTCTCTCTCTCTCTCTCTCTCTCTCTCTCTCTCTCTCTCTCTCT
>JBAGKK010000278.1:376645-399311 GCA_037177015.1 Euceroptres primus
ATTACTTTTTTGGCACTTTATTGATTACAATACTGCCGTCCAAAGTAAAAAGATAAGTAAGCGACATTGTCGCTTAGTTCGACTTTTCCATTGCTAAGTTTAAGAAAATAACCCTAAACCACAAAGTCACTTACCTATCTTTTTACTTTGGACGGTAGAATATTATTAACAATAAAAAAGTTCAAATACTATTTCATGTGAAGATCAGGATATTTGGAATAAAGGCCGATCGATATATATATATATATATGAGTCTTAGACCAGCCCCCACCATCCCACATAGTGTCCCTTACGTATGTTTTGCTGTTGGATTTCGAGGCCGCGCTCGAGCTCTGCAATATAGGCACTGTCCGCAAGAGACTTTCTGTTCTTTTTGCCTTGTATTTTCGACTTTTCGCAGCTATCAGAAACCCGCAAGTCCATTTTCTAATAGAAATTGTTTAAAAAATCAATTTTTTATTGCAAAATATGACAGAGCACATTATTTTTACTCAAATAGCGTATCTAGATTATTCAAAATTTTATTCGATATTAGAGTTCTTTGGGCAGATATCTTTTCTCGATTTTCTCAGTTCGAGTCAGATTGGACTTATGTATCTTTTTAGTTTGTACGGCAGAGTATATTTCTTCAATTTTTAATTAATATTGTCCAAACTTACAAAAATTATTTATTCACAGTAAATTGGGAGGTATCAAAATGTTCCCAAAAATGGATCAATTTGATCTGCAACAATTTCATCCAAAAGCAAATGAATACTTTTGCTTATGTATTTTCAATTGTTTTTGATTGTTAAAAAATTGATCTGCAACGCTTTGATATTACTGAATTTGCTGTGTTTTTGTTGGTTTTAAATACCAGTCAATTTTGGTTGAGACATCCCATAAATTGGCCCAGATATTTCATTTTTAGTGTAAAAGATAATTTTTTTACAGATAATAATTCTTGGTAGCGCATTTTCTTATTCGCATTTCTCCCATCTCTGGTTTATTTTTTTCTGCAAAATTGATACGTATTTGAATTTTTGATTCTTAATTGTGTGATTAACTTTCATAATTTGTCTTTTAATTTCTCCTGCTGTGACATGAATAAAAGCATATAATTTAAGGGGGAAAAACACTTTTGGGGAAAAAACAGTTCGTGCCAACCACCAATGGATGTAGGGATATGCAGGGATGTTTCTTTCCGAATGCGTGCCGGATATCCTAGGCAGAGGAATAAAGCTGGCACGTAAAAAAACCAACAACATCGCGTCGTCCTGACATTTACGGGATAATCGCACGCGACGAAATGCCGTATGTTCATTGCTCGTCTACGTCCTACGTACTTACATAGGTACGGGTCTTTAAACGACTCAAGCACGATGAAAACGCTCTCCCTTGCGCTGACAAAAAGCTCAATTATTACCGCATTATGTTCGTACTGCGTGTTCGTTTCGCGCTCCGCAGACTCGGGTGGTCAGTCCGGTCCCGGTAACCTACGTGTTATGTACGAGCGCAATTATCGCACATACACTACGATTCCAACAGATACGCACTTAAAACGTCCATCAGAAATTCCCTTGAAATATTCTTGCCTCGAAATGTTCGCTTTACGTCGCTTATCTTCTCCAAATGTGAAGAAATTCATTTCTGAAGAAATTTTATGAAATTAATGTATACATTAATAGGGTGTTCCTTATTTATTTATTTTTTTTGGAAATTGTTTGCTTCAACATCCAGGATTTACTAGAATGTCAAAAAATAGAAAATGTTTCAAATTTGAGCCAAATCGGTTAATATTTACCCATCGCTCCAGACATTTGAAATTTCTCAAAGGATTCTCATGCCACAGAAAACGATTGGTGTGAATTTTGTTTAATCTCATTTCAATTTAAAGCAATTGAAATTTTCATTGTGATTTCATTTATTTCCAAGTTTCATTTTTGTTGCAACTCAATTTAAAAAGAATTCGGCGTTAAAATGAAGATCATTGTTTTACTATGTGGGAGAAATCGTCCAAAAACGTAAAATCTACATAACTCTTTGAGTTTTTACTGAAATCAATCGTCCACCGAGGACAGAAATCTGCAAGTGATGCTTGAGGTATGTTAATTTTCAAAATTCATAAAATGGTGCCCCAAAAATTTTGGCACAAATGGTAATTTTTATAGTTATATTATCAGAGATTGATTAAACATTATTTAAAAGTCTAATGAATTATTGTAAAGCAGGTGAAGATTAAAAATTTTGACAAAATCTAAAATGGCGGCACATGAAATATTCAAAAATAGCTCACTTCTACAGTTTTCAACGAAATATTTTCAAACCTTGCTAGAAAGACAGTTTTAGATACACTCGAGCTCCGATTTCTTTAGGACCGATATAGGGGTTCCAGGAATTTGGTTTTTGGGTGAGGGGTTCAAGGGGACGAGAAAGCCGAGCTCGGAGCTCACCGGAGTTGCGCAAGTAGCGTAGCAACAAAGTGCATAGTAGTGACGCAGTAGAATTCCGTCGGTTCGCATCAGTTCGTTTTCAGTATTTTGGTTATGCGTTATGTATAATAATTCATAAATAATAACTAAATAAAACTTAACAGTAAAGTAAACGTTAAATTAAACTTATATTTAAAAAATATTTTTCACTCGTGACAAAAATCAAACAGAAATAGTTCATACGGCTCTGACTTGTTTACGTTTAGAGAGTTCCGATTTAAGGACAAGGCCATTCAGGCAACCCCCGAAACCGGCCTTAAATCGGAGCTTCAGTGTAGTTTCACTTCACGCGTGATTAAATGGCTATGGCAGGAAATAAATTTAGATAAGAAAATAACGTGCTTCTTTTAAAAATCGGACTGGCCGCTATACAATTTTAAATTATTTCCAAATTTTTGTCGTTCTAGATAATCACACACTTTCGTTGAAAACTGTAGAAATGAGCTACTTTCGAATCTTTAGTTGGCCGCCATTTTAGATTTTTTCAAAATTTTGGTTGTCTTGGAACATCATACAGTTCTTGAAGCCAAAATTCTTTTTCTAGCAAGGTTTGCAAATATTTCGTTAAAAATTGTACAACTAAGCAATTTTTGAATATTTAATGGAACGCCATTTTGGATTTTGTCAAAATTTTGTATGTTTCAGATTATCAGATAGTTCCTGACGCGAAACTTCTTTTTCTAGCAAGGTTTGAAAATATTTTGTCGAAAACTGTAGAAGTAAACTATTTTTTGAATACTTAAGTGTCCGCCATTTTAGTTTTTTTCAGCATTTTGGATGTCTTGAATCATCAGACAGTTTTTGAATCTAAAATTCTTTTGCTAGCAAGGTTCGTTAAAAATTGTAAAACTAAGCAATTTTTGAACATTTAATGGTCTGCCATTTTAGACTTTGTCAAAATTTTGGATGTCTTGGATCATCAGATAGTTCCTGACGCCAAACTTATTTTTCTAGCAAGGTTTGAAAATATTGGGTTGAAAACTGTAGAAGTAAGCTATTTTTTGAATATTTAATTGGCCACTATTTTTGATTTTTTCAAAATTTTGGATGCCGTGGATCATCAAATAGTTTTTGAAGCTTAACTTCTTTTTCTCGCAAATTTTGAAAATATTTCATTAAGAACTGTAGAAATGAGCTAGTTTTTGAATACTCAATCGGCCGCCATCTTGGATTTTTTCAAAATTTTTAATTTTCAGGGCCACCATCTGCTTTGCAATAATTAATTAGATTTTTTAAATAATGTTTAATCAATCTTTGTTTGTTTGATTCAAACAAAATTTTTTTAGAGAAATATCTTAATTTTTTTTTCTCTACTGTTCAAATTATTTTAATTTATTTTTGAAAACAAGAAAAAATCTATTTCGTTTTCAAAAATAAATGAAAATAATTTGAACAGTAGGGGGAAAAAATTAACAGTTTTCGATGATATTAAAATTCTGTTCGACAAACTAAGATCCTAATTAAAATTTTTTCTTATTCAAATAATATTTGTTTTACATCAAATATATATTTTTTTGACCCCGTAGCAATGTAATTATATTTTTTATTTAAAAAAATGTTGTTTGAATTTAAAAAAACTTTTTTCTGAGTGTAGACTCTAAATCTTCCGGACTCTTTCAATGTCTTCCAAAATTTGCCATAATCAAATCTTCTAAATTCTTCCATATCCATTTTATATCTTCTGGGGTTTCTGGAATATTTTTTAAAATCTTTTTTTCTGCGTTCTTCTACAATCTTATAAAATCTTGAATAATCTCCCAAAATTCTTTAATATTTAAAAAAATATTCTAGACTATTTCAGAATCTTCTAGAATCCCCCATCACAGCAAAAATTAGAGTTTTCCTGTGAAGTTAATTTTTGTTGCAGATATTTTTTACCCCAGAATCAAGGTAAACTTTACGCTTCGTTTTTTCTGAGAATATTCTGAACTTCAGAATTCTGAAGAATCTTCTAGAACCCTTTAAAATCTGAAAAAGTCTCCCAAAATCTTGAAGAATCTTCTAGACCCTTTTCAAAATCTTCCTAAAATTCTCTAGACTTTTCGAAACTCTTTAAAAAAAAATCTGGAAGAGACTAGAAGAAATTAGAAGTTTAGGTGCATTCTTTCTTAAGTTTTGACCCTTGGTTAGTTTCTAAAAGATTTTTGAGAATTTTAAAAGATTCTGAAATAGTTTAGAGTATTTTAAAAAATTATAATAGGTTTTGGGGTGTTTTTGAAGATTTTAGAAGATTTTTAAGGTCTGAAAGTCTGGATATCTCTGTATGAGTTTTAAAAATCCTGGGAAATTTTAGAAGGTTCTAGACTATGCTAGAGGATTTTAGAAGATTCAGGAAGAATCTGGAAATCTCTGGAAGATTTTAAAACATTCTAAAAAATCTTGAAGATTCTAGAGGATTTAAGGATTTTAGGAGATTTAACAAATCTCTTAAGATTTAGCAAGAACATGAAAAACTTAAAATATTCTACAAAATTGAAGCCATTGATGGAGAAAGGGCCCATAAACCTATGTTATTAGATAGGCTATGGGCCCTTTCTCTTTTTTAATTAATGGCCTCAATTCTAGAAGATTGTCAAAAAATTCATAAGATTTCATGAAGGATTTTAGAAAACTCTAGAGAGTTCCAAAGGTTCTGAAAGTTTAGTTTGTGGAGTATTTTATTAGATTCTAGACAGGGACGTAAGACTTTTGAGAATTTTTTAAGATTCTGGAGAATTTTAGCAGACTCATTTCGGGAATTTGAGTTGTTGAAAATTTAAAATTTTGTCAATCTCCTACTTCAGAAATCTAAATTCTTGTCGGCAATTTTAGCAGTCGAAAATTTTTATGTCGTTAATTTTTAATCAAAAAATTTTTGGTTCGGAAATATTTGCTATTGGAATTTCTCTCTTCCGTTAACTTCAACGTGTCATTAAAATTATTTTTCGGGAATATTATAGAGTCTCTGATAATATTTTTATGATTTAATTGTTGGTTTAGTTGCAGTCGTTATAATTTTGTTTGTTAACGAAATTTGAGTTTTCTCATAAGAATGTTGTATTTATTAACTTTTATTGACTTCTCTGGTATTTTTTAAAGATACAAATTTCACCCTTTTTTCGAAAAAGAAATTCCCTATTTTCCCTAAAATTGAACTACAAAACCGATGTGAATCTGTGATCCCTGTCCACATATTATTTATTCCGTATAAAAATAAATTCAATTAAATATGAGTAAATGTGTTTCGATTTAAATCCATCACAAAATACTTCCAGAACTGATAAGCAAGAAATTTTGCCCCTTCCTACATTATCTCTTAAATCCACAGTATTACTAATTCAAACACCTGTTTCTCACTCGGATAGTATCTACATAGCTTCTCTTTAATTTCCGCCACACCCCTTGCAGTATATTCGTATCAATTCCATTAAAATCCTTAAGGAAGAATTATCTACGATCATTCTCAAGGTTTTCAATAAGATTGTCGACTTGCTTTAATCTGCATTCTTTTTTAAAAGGTGCGACATTGACCAGCCAATGTAGAACATCAAGAACCAGAACATTTGCGACAAGATTGCATATAGCCTAATTGAATTTCCACGTGGGAGGACAACAAACCACGAGGACAACCTCCTACGACATTTCGCGTTCGCTTCTTTGCCACTTCTCCGCTTTTATTCTTGATCGTGACTGGGGTCTTAAAGTATAAGGGAGAAAACAACCGTCATTTGCAAGAAGAGGGGAGTGTACAATGATATATTGATGAGATGCATCATAGTTACGTATACATTTAGCATGAGGGCTGAATTTGCAAAAGAAATAAGGAGAAAATGGGAAATTGATATTTTCCGCGATGGTGGAAAGATGTTCAGAAAATAATCAATAATGCTCATGATAGTAATAAGCGTAATGGTGAGGAAAGTAGATAATGCATATAAAATAAGGGGATGCAGACGAAAGAAGTTCCTTATAATCTCCTTCATTTCCCTTTTTATAGATATCAGTGCTCCGTTATACGAAAACACTTGAAGGATCAATCTCAAACTTTGTTAGCTTGTTACAGGTGTCGAAGATCATAAAGATGGAAGACTTACGTTATTAGGGATACGATATTCGCGTCATAAAATATGGAAGATAGACTGCATGGTAGGATAAAAAGGAAAGAAATATAGAAGCTGGTTGAGGAGTTAATAAAGAGAGATATGATGCATAAATCGAGAGGAAGGAAGGTGTAACATAAGGAAGATCTAATAAAAAAATAACGATCCCTAATAAGAAAAAAATATCTTAAAGAAATATCTGTTATCAGTTCTTCTGAGAGATAATTATTATTAATTAGGGGGGTTTCGGTCCCTTACGCGCGCCAACCCTTATTTAGATATTTAATTTGGATATCTTCGATTATTCTACAATAAAAATATTAATTTATAGGGTATTAATTTAAACAAATTAAATTATACACTACTGGTTTTTAGTTTAATTGAGTAAAATTGGTTAGAAAGTAGTAATGATTAATTTAATTTGTTTGAATTAGTTTATTATGGTCATACATTAAAGTCATATAAACTCATATTAAGATCATATTTAGATCATGTGAAGGGTGGCACGTCATAAGGGACTGAGGCACATTTTGCTGATTTTTCAGGAGAGACATAAAACGTTCTGTAAAATTTAATTTTGTATTAAAAAAAAAGCAAACATCCTCTCTAGAAATACAGCAGTAATAAATTGAAGCATGAAAAGTTTAATTGAAAAATGTTATTAGGTTCCGAGAAAATGGAGGGAGAATGTATTTGTTTTTGCTTAAGGCGTATGTTTTCTCAACTTTGGCCATTGATTAAAAATACAATTTTCAATTTTAAAAAAGTACAAAAATTTGATTTCTACTTATTAAGTTGTTGAATCGACACAATAAAAGTTTGACTGAAAAATGTCATTAAGTTCCGAGAAAATGGATGGGGAATTTTTCTTTTCCTTCCAGATGGGCGTTTTTTCAACTTTGGATGCTGATTAAAAATCCAATTTTCAATTTAAGAAAAAAATAAAAACTTACTACCGAGGTACTGTAGTACTAAATTGAAGCATGAAAAGTTTTATTGAAAAAAGTCATTGAGTTCTGAGAAAATGGAGGGGAAATTTATTTTTCAGTCCAGTCGCATATTTTCTCAATTTTAGGCCACAATGTATAACATCTTATTTTCAATTCAAAGACGCAGAAGCAAAGTAGATTTGGAGCTATGCAGTTGCAAAAAGTTAAAAAATGTTGCGAAGACTTGAAAAAACTTGAGAAAAAATGTTTTAAAAATAAAAAAAATGCAAAAAAATTGAAAATTGCAAAAAATTTGAAAAATGAAATTATAAAAAATTCCTTTTGTAACAATGTATATTAAAATTTATCTGATTTTTTGGGCCAATAATCTCATTTTAGAAAAAATGTGAGTTAATCCCTTATGGCGTGCCACCCTTCATGACCTTCAATTTTCAAAAAATTGAAAATTGCAAAAAATTTGAAAAATGAAATTATAAAAAATTCCCTTTGTAACAATTTATATTAAAATTTATCTGATTTTTTGGGCCAATAATCTCATTTTAGAAAAAATGTGAGTTAATCCCTTATGGCGTGCCACCCTTAAATGATCTTCATATATGAACTCAATAAGATCTCATATTATATGAGCTCATATTGAGCTCATATTTAAGCTTATATTTGAGGTCAATGTTTTTAAGATACATTATATGAGCTTATATTTGAGCAGATATGGTAGGTCATATGAGTTCATATTCAAGCTCATATTTGATGTCAATATTTTTAGGAAACATTATATGAGCTCATATCATTCTAGGTTACATTATAAGTGCTCAATATTGAGGTTATACATGTACTCAATATTGAGGTTATATATGTTCTCAATATTGAGGTTATGTATGTGCCCAATATTAAGGTTATATATGAGCTCATATGAGCTCATATTTAAACATGTATTTGAGGTCAATGTTTTTAGGATATATTATATGAAATCACATTTGAGCTTATCTCGTAGATCGTATGAGTTCATATTGTAGGTCGTATAAGCTTACATTTGGATTCATAAAGTAAGTCTTATGAGCTCATATTAAGACTTATACTTAAAGGTTAATGTTTTTAGGTTATATTATATGAGCTCATATTTCAGTTCATGTCACAGGTCATATGAGGTCATATTGTACGTCGTATAATCTCGTATTTAAGATCATATTTGAGGTCAATGTGTTTAGAATACTTTATCTGAGCTCATATTTGAACTCAATTTTTTAAGAATACGTTATATGAGCTCATATTGTAGACCACATGAGCTCATATTTATCATTGAGTTCCAATATGAGCTCGTATAATGTATTCTAAAAACATTAACCTCAAATAGGAGCTCATATTGTAGATCGTATGAGCTCATATTTGACAATGAGTTCTAACATGAGCTCATATAATGTATTCTAAAAACATTGACCTCAAATATGAGCTCTATTGTAGATCAAATGAGCTCATATTTGACATTGAGTTCCAATATGAGCTCATATAATGTATCCTCAAAACATTGACCTAAAATATGAGTTCAAATTGTAAATGATTTTAGGTCATATTAAAGCTCGTATAAGCTCATATTGTAGATCATATGATCTCATATTTGACAATATATAGGATTATATTGTATCATTTTATGAGCTCATATTATAAGTCATATGAGCTCACATATGAGATCAATGTTTTTAGGATAGGAAATATATTCATTCACAATATATGCTTATATTGTGGGTTGTATGAGCTCATATTTGAGATCAATGTTTTTAGGATAGACAATATTTTCCTGAATCAATCTTCAAGTGCGATTTTTTCAAAATAAGACTTTTTGAATTGCCATCTTCAAAACTGTTCCGACCGGCCGTTTTACAACCTAGAGGGTTCGTTTTGGGCTTCAAATGTCGGGAATTTACTCGGGCACACGTCTCTATATTTAACTCCATACCGGCCATAAGGGCCCTTTTCATATGGAAGTCCACATACAAAGAGATTATTATTAATTATTAAACAGAATTTGAGTTCACCCTGAAATTTGAGTCTGGTTGGTCTAGTTGAATTTTTGGACCAAGGATGCTGATAATTTTATTCGAGATTCTCTGATCTCCTCTGATAGTGTTTAATCGCAGACGAGCCGTCTCCTCCCGTGAATCTATTGTCTTGAGGAATTAGGCTCGGTTGAGCGGCGAAGAGGGATAGAAAAAGAAGATCGAGCTGGACCTGCCGGACCTCGCATACCTCTAATAACTTGGCAGAGTCCTCGGGAGTTAGCGGTTAGGACAGCTACGCGATGACGCGACACTACCGGAGTTAAGTGGCGAAACGCGCGGGCAAGAAATCCAGAGAAAAACCGAGGCGAAGCGGCTAAAACAAAGGAGGTGTAGAGGTGTGACGAAACGACGAGGGAACGAGAGAAAGGACTGATTCAAGGGACAGTTCTTTATCGACTCTTCCCCTCATCAGAAAATATGCTTTCAGAAAAGTTTTATCTCATAAATACTTCCTCCAATCGGCCGATGTGCCGATCTGCAAGAATTTAATCAGGACTCAGTACAAATTTATTTTAAAATATTACTAACGAATTTCAATTAAGCTCTTATCAGAGAAAAGTATAATTTACAATCGTCGTTTAAGCTCTTGGGCAAAGATAAACTATTAGGAGGATCTGAAATCATTTTCTGATCTAATAAACAAAATTACCCGTTAAACGTCTTAACCCTGTCGTCGGATCAGGATTTTAAATGTTTAAACTTAAAAATTTGTATATATTAAACTAAACACGACCAAGCTTTTGAAATTAAAAAAAAATGATGGAGATTTGTATTGACCCTCTGATATTATATTAGTTGATGTTTCTTTATGTGGGCTTTTGGGTCCAAAAATAAAAAAAACTGTGTTTTTGAATCAAACGTTTCTAATTGCGACTAATTATATTTGATTCATTGGTATTGATTAATTGATTGATTATCATAAAACTTGTTATACAAAATATATATGTAAAAACCAAATTCTATAATTATAAACTTTTTTCTTCATTGTTATCTGTATAAAAAGTATATTAGGAAAATATAATTTAGGTATTGGTTAGAAATAAATCACTGAAGAGGACTCTTATATGATTCGAAACGTTTGATTAAAAAACACAGTTTTTTTATTATTGGACCCTAAATCCCACATAAAGCAACACCAACTACACTGGAACCTCGATATTACTTCCCTCCATTTATCTCATTCCTAGAATTTCGCGCGGCGCCATTTGATGGGAAGGGGCCCGAGGGTAGAGAGTGACGTAGCGGTCGTCAAGCCGTACCGTAGCAACCAAGTAGCAACAGAGCGAGCAGTATCAATTCGCCGTTTACATTTATTTTTAAAAACACGTTGAAAATTCTGTTTCCATTAATTTTTCATCGTCCTTTAAGAATTTCCATTCCTTATGGTAAAAAAATTTACATGCGCACATAATTCAGTTACATAATTCATATTATTCCTATATAATTTATATTATTCCGACTGAAAGTGGTTCGTACGGCCCTGACTGTTTGTGTCCAGAGGCGCTCAAGGATAGCCTCCATTTAACTAAGGCAATGCCCAAAATTTGAGTTAAATGGAGGTTTGAGTGTAATTTAAAAAAATATATTTCTACAGGCTCATGGAACACACCCTAAAAATCAAAATTGTAAAAATAGCCCAAAATATTTCATAACAATTATAGTCAAAAGTTTTTTTTGAATCAAAATGCAAACAATCAGGAAAAATGCATCAAGTGAAAACCGTGATAAAAAATTACGCATTTACACTGAAAGCTCGATATATTTAAAAACATAATATACTCATTTACTGTGAAGGTGCGACACTTTAAGAGAAAAATTAGTGTGGTAGTGTTTTTTTTCCAAAAAGTATATTTATTTTAACGTATGAAGACGGAAATTTTAGAGACAAAAAAGCGATAAGCCCCTTTTGAATCATTTACGTACAAAAAAATTAGCCTCAAACTTTTTCTAGGGTAAAATGGACCCCAGGTGAACGTTGAAAGTTAAAATTTTTATTTTTTAGAAAACGAAACTGATATATTCGGGGAAAAACATTTAAAAATTTTTGGAGGGCTCTTCATTGTAATAATAATAATAAAGCAGCCTCGCCAAATGCCGTTTTACTTGAAATTTTACAACTTTTTTATACCAAGTTCAGTCATTGGCAGAATCAGGGGAAAAATTGGAGAGTCCTCTTCATACATTCATGAAATTCTATTGGGATTTATTTTTAAAACAAGCCGAAGGAAATTAAAAAATGTTAGTTATTTCGTAAGTTATTGAAAATTCTTTAAAATATTGTAAAATGCACTATTTTTTCAATATTTTCTTACAGAATTAACAAAATTGCTTCACCTTGGGCTTCTTTAATGCAGAATTTTACTAGCCTTCATACTATTTTGAGAAAAACATTTCATCTTGTAGATTATAAGAATTAAAAAAAACTTATGCGACTCACGAAAAACAGGTGGATGCATAATTCTGACCGGTAGTTATAATTTTGAAAAATAAAATGTCCATATGATATTATTAAAAAAAATATAAAATCCTACCAAAAACACTAGGTATAAAAAAATTCCGCCAAGTACATTTGAAAACCATTTTGAACTCTTTTTGGTTCTGCTTGATCTTGAAGTCGCATTTTTTCTGATTAAATTATCCCTCTAGAAGAATCATGTAATAATTATTGCAAAAAAATGAACTACCACAAGACCCTGATTTGGTTCAAAATGAACTCGAGATTGGTTTATTTTGAACCGTTTTTTTCGGTTGATTTGGAAACAAATCAAGGCCTTATAACAGTTAATTTTTGTTGTAAATCATTTTATACCTCTTTTAGTTTTTGGTGGATCTGGCGTTCATGTTTTCGATTCAGTTTTAAACTAATCAGGGTCTTAGGAAACTTCAAGTTTATTGCAGATCATTTTGAACTTTTTTCGGTTCGTTTTGAAACAAATCAGGGTCTTTTGACAGTTAATTTTTGTTGCAGATCATTTTGTACTTCTTTTGGTTCATCCGGAACTCTCGTTTTTTGATTCATTTTGAAATAAATCAGGGTTTTTAGTTCACGTTTGTTGCAGATCATTTAGAACTTTTTTCGGTTTATCTTGAACTCTCGTTTTTTCTTATACTCTCGTTTTTTTCTTTTATATATGATCCCTCTAGAGGAATCATATGTATAATGATTATTCAAAAGAATAAACTACAACAAGCTATTGGTTCATTTTGAACCGTTTTCTCGGTTCATTTGGAAACAAATCGGTGTCTTATGATAGTTCATTTTTATTGCAGATCATTTTGTCGTTTTTCTCCAGCATCTTGAACTCACGTTTTTTTTTTCTTTAAGAAGGATCATAAAATAATTTTAGATCCTCATAATGTTTATTTATCTTCATCCAATTATTTTTTGCTTTGATAAGGGTCAAGACCTGACCTTCCTGCGTCGGGAATATTTTTAAATAAATAAAATCTAATAACCGTAAAGACCTGAAATTTCTTAATACCAATTAAATGTTTCAAAAAATGTCCTTAATATAAATTTCTGATTATAATTAGGCTTCCATAAATCATCTTATCACCCCAGAAGATATTCGTAGTTGACCATCCGTAAAATTTTGGGAGGTAGTATTAGAGTAAAAGATATGACCATCGAAGGGTTGATTGTTACCCGAATTAGTTAACGAAGAATAATAAGGTAGGCCTGCGGTTTTGTCCAAGCGGCGAAACTCAATTAGGTGTACTGAAATATTGGATTGCCTGGAGTTGTGGGAACAGGGAACATTAGTTTTTGCCTTGATTGAGCTCTCTCGGGAGTACGTATATTGGCATGCGTGCGCATGTTATGAGCCTCGTCACTATGAAATATCAATAGCGTATTGCTAATGTAATCTTTTGCTCAATACTCGATGATTGCCGGCCATAGACTTCCTCTCCTGCTTTATCAAGGGTCGTCGACCAGAAACGCTTCCCCTGTCATTTACACTCTTCTCATTGCATATTCTACTTTAGTATCTCGTTACAATTTCATCTACTTATTTCTTTCTCAAAAAAAAATAATTTCTTATTAACTAATTGAATCAATCTCTAATTATGTAAATGATTAATCATTATTCCCCAGTTTTTTGCCGATTTAAGTATAATTTTTTCACTCGATACTATTTATCATTCATTTTTCTTTACTTATTGCTCTGGCCACGAAATTAGTTATTCTTCAAAGTTAACAGATGTCAAGAGACCCATCTGTATTCATTGTTTAAAAATAACAGTTTTAGGTTCGTTCAATAACGAGAGCCAAATCGATAATAACGATACGTCAGGCTTTAGGTCTGCTTAAAATTCTGAGCAAAACTGCTGCAGAAGACTGAGATAAGCTTTTCATTTTTACGGTCAAAAGGGGAAGCCCCTTCTCATAGATGGACGATATTGGGAACCGAGGCGCGTCAAATTATAATACTTTTTAGAAGGGAAAGGGGAATATTGATATCAACATTAATTTATAGTGCACTGTAGGCTTAATAATTTCAATCTGCTTCCATAAAAGTGGGATCAATTTTACCATTTTCTTTATTCCAATATGACCTGCTATAAAATATTTTTTGGTACTAAAAGTAAATTAATGAGAGAAGAAAAATACTGATTTTTCTTTGCTTAATAAATTCTCGTCTATTGCTTTTTCTACGCATTTTTGTGGAGGGGGAGACGTTAGGAGCGATCAAGCACTTGATGGGGAATGAGGACACTAGGGTGGCAGTAGGAAAAAAAAAAGTAATCGAAATAAATCTGAGGGACCAGAACGCGCGCGCGACTTGCATGCCAAACGGCCGTTTTTAAAACTCCACCGGGAAAATAAGAAAAACTCATCAAGTAGGGATGATTGCCGTTCCGTACTCCCGGACGCTTCACCCTCACCCACGGGAACCACCTTGACTTCCCGCGATTCCTTCCGGACTGTAACTTAGGCATTTGCTCTCAGAATTTTCTTGTGGCACTTACCAACATGTCATTCCAACCCCTAAGCAAATGGCTAATACTGCCATTAGCAATAATTTTCTCGAGTTTTTTCTCGAGAACTACGTGCGCTAAGTAGATTCACTAATTTATTTAGGCTAATGGAAAATTCACCCAAGTAATTTTATTAATAATTGCTAAGAATGAGTTTGCAGAGTTTGCATTAGGTTTTAGGTATTAAAGGAGCTTATTATCAAAGTAACTGTACGAAAAGTTCGTAAGAGAAATTTTGCAATCAGAGTTTCGAGTATCATTGAGCAAAGTTCGATCTGTAGAAATTACATGGTCATTAGTGGAGCTAATCACTTTGCCTGGTAAAAACAATTTCTGGGGAAATGAGCGCGTTTAGAGTTATTAGTTTGTAGATCCTCTCATAGTTATTATTGATTATTCGTTCAGTTACAATTGCATGCCGAAACTCTAAGGTAATCATTAAAACAACATTCGGCACAGACTAGAGACTTGCCAGGTTCTCAACTTTGTTTTATAATGAAATTATGAAAATCACTGTTTATTTATTATAACCACTCAAAAAATATTTCTGGTTAAATATTTTCTCATAAGAAATTCTGTTTTTTTCGGGAGTTTGATTAGTCGTACAATCTGGTGTACATTATGTATTGAGTCTTGTGCAATCTCATGCAATTCCATGCAATCTTATAATCTCTGTGAAATCTCTATGCAATCCCGTACAATCACTATGCAATTTTATACAATCTTGAAATCTGTATGCAATCTTTGTGCAATCCCTTGCTTTCTTACAATTTCTATGCAACCTCTTGCAATCCCGAGCTATCCATGTGTAATTCCATGCAATCTTTATGCAATCCCATGCAATCTCTATGCAATATCATGAAATTCCTTGCAATTTTACAATTCATATGCAATTCCAGAAAATTTCAGGTAATCCCTTGATTTTTGCAATCAAATGCAAGATCATGCCATTACAATAATAATAATTATTATTATTTATTTAAGTGAAAAAGACAGCATAAGCTGGTACATATTCTCTATCTTAGCCTAACAATAATTCATTCGTGACTGCAGTAATTAAGATATTCTGTTAGTCAACAGGTGAATAACCAACAAAAAAATATTAACTCGTTTCAACATTTACATCAAAATAAAATAAAATAAGCTATTTAACAATAGTATAAAATAAAGCACCTATTTCTATCGAAATCTTATACTCGAAGAATTTCTCTCTGTTATAGACTGCTTTAGACGGAAAATATCCTCATTTTCATGGTAAGATTGCAGTTGCTTGCAATCTTATCATTTTTGTGCAATTCCAAGGAATCCCTTGAAATCTCATGCAATTCCATGCAATCTTCGTGCAATCCATATGTCTCTATGCAATCGAGCGCAATCGAGCGCAATCTTTATACAAAACCGTGTAATTTCATGCAATCTCTGTGCAATCCTTATGACTCTATGCAATTCCTTGCAATTCTACGCAATCTCTATGCATTTTCATGGAATTCCGTGCAATCTATATGCAATACCGGGCAATCCTGCAATTTATATGCAATCTCATACAATTCTGTAATTGATATGCAATCTTATGCAATCCCTTGATATCTTATACAATCCAATGCAATCTCTGCGCCATCCCTATATGCCTCTATGCAGTTCCATGCAATCCCGCGTAATCTTAAAGCTTTACCGTACAATCTTATAATTTATATGCAATCCCTTGAAATCTCATGAAATCCCGTGCAATATTTGTGCAATTACATGCAATCTCGTGCAATCGTGAGTAATCTTACAATTACTATGCAATTCCAGGAAATTTCTATGCAATCTCATGCGATTTCTTCGAAATCTTACGCAATCTTTGTTCAATCCCATGCGATTCCAAGCAATCTCTGTGCAATGTCATGCAATCTCTGTGCAATGCCATGCAATCTCTATGCAATGCCATGCATCTTACAATTACTATGTAATTCTAGGCAATCTCTATGCAATCTCATGCAATCCCTTGAAGTCTCATACAATCTCTGTGCAACCCGTTGCAATTCTGAGTAATCTCGGTGCAATGCCATGCAATCTCTTTTCAATCTCATGAAATTGCTTGCAATCTTACAATTTCTATGCAACCTTCGTGCAATCCCATGCACTCTCTGTGCAATCCCAGGTAATCCCGTGTAGTCTCTATGCAATTCCATGCAATCTTTCTGTAATATTTAGCAATCTTGGAATCTTTAGCAGGCTTGCAATGGTGCTATATTTGTCAATCTTAAAAACTTGCAACCTGGTGTACACGAAGAATCCAAGTACTTCACCCCTCGGATTATTTTAAACAGAATTCTGGTTAAAGCATTCATAACTTACGGTTACAGCACATATTTAACAAATAATTCAGATTAAAATAAATCCGAATTTCTTCTAAGGGCATTTTTAAACTTAACTCAACATTTTAGATATTTGAACACAAGTCTTTTTGAGTTACAGTTTGTTTGTAATTTATAAAAGTTTTTTTAAGATTTTTTTTTAACAGGAGGTAAAAAAAAGTATGAAGTTTGAAATACAAAACTTTTTAGGTCCTGAAGAATAATCGGCACATCAAATGGAGAAAAAAATACGCCTTATAAAATCCTGCGTAATTGAAACAATTATTTCTTCAAATATACACAGTAAAAAGAAGGTATCAAAGTGTTTACATTTTAAATTTTGCTGTCCTTTTCACCGTGTATAGTGCATAAGTCTGTCTCTTTCCAAAAGTCTGACTTTCCACTTGGTTTTAATTTCAGCCCTTATTTAGGCTAATGTAATCGGTTTCAGATAAATTTTGGGCTTAAAGTAAGACTTTGTTTTTACAGTGTAAGCAAATAATATTCCAGAGATATTGCCAACTTTTTGATTTTCACCAATATAATAAAACTTCCTCAATATATTCCCTTCATCGGTAGTCCATTAAAGCCTGTCCGTCAGTCACTCTTAATAGCCAATCATTGTTTCCGTGCAGCAATAGATGGAAATGTGACATAATATGATGGTCGAAAACGAGCGAGGACAATTTGCGAGTTGATGGAGAAACAGAGAGGCTCGTCACTCAAAAGGACTAGTGTCAAAGTACAGTTGCATGCGGAACGAAGTAAAGACCATGGCTTTAGGGGCGAAGGGGTGGGGGAGGAGAGCATTTTATGTTCTATAAGTCAAAGTATGATAGGTACGCGCGAATCACGTCGCGAGTCGGGTCTCCTTTCGTGACTGATGATCGTGAGTGCTGATGGGCGTATTCGTGCATACATTAAAGAGAGAGAGAGAGAGAGAGAGAGAGAGAGAGAGAGAGAGAGAGAGGATAAATAGGGGAAGCTAGAACTCTGATGCCGCGCGTGAACATCGAGAGGACCATGGATTCTCGTTGGAGGCAGTCATAGTGGTTTCCTCGCGTGCCGGTTAGCATAAATATTCTAGAAGCTTAGGCGGTTCTTAGACTCCCTCGAAGTAGAGGACTTGGCTCTCGCCCCCTGACAGTTTTCCATTAAAGACTTTATACGACTATCTCTGTATACAGGTTCCAGATATCGACATGTAAATGTAGGGTGCACATGCATTCTATATATAAATTTCACCTCATACGTGCTCATACAAAGTTGCAGCCGTAATTGAAGCCTCAGTACGGGACCCGAAGAATGTGAATCTTCGTGTCTCATTAGGCAGTAAATTATTGATACTTCATGTCCCCAAAGGGTTAAGTTATTGATTACAGAAGAGAAACTCGAGAAGGGGATTCATAGAGAATCTTTGGATAAAATCAAGTTTTCTCTAATTCAATATTGTTGGGATATATTTGTTTATTTTATGGAGCTTCTTATGAATGTATATTACTATAAAATTCCAATCCTAAGAAGCCTATCCTTTAGTATAATATTTACAGAATCTTGTAACTAGACACTTCAGCTTTCTCTATCTCTTTCCGAATCCTCACCCCTTGTCTCTTGAGTACATACCACACCCTCGAGCGAAAACTCATGTCCTCAACGGAGGAACTTTTAATTCGTCTGCTAAGTTTTCTACTTCGCTGGCCGTACGACCACAGCTTGTTTAGCCTTTGGTGAGACTTCAAGAGGGAATAAATAAAAAGCTGCTGGAAAAGAAGTGGAAGGGAGAAGATGAGAGAGGGAGAAGGAGGATAAGTGACTGCCTCTTTTGTAGTCGGTGGGTGATAATTTTTAATCAGTGCGTCGTAGTTCCTGCCAAGGTGGAACCTGCTCCTTTGTACTCTTCTCGTGGGGAAAATATTGACCCACCATGAGGTGCGCAAAGAGCACATGGAAGGACTAAAGTTTTTTGATAATTGGAAGAGAGTTATAGACTTCCCCGAAAAAATCCAATCTGAAAAATCTGATTTTCGAATATTAGGTTCAATGAGCTGAAACTTTATTTCAACCTCAATTTTATGATTTTTCTTCTTTTCCAGATTTGAAAGAATTAAGAGTGTTGGAACATAATTTTAACTTGGAATCAGTATTTCCTACTTCGTAAAGGATTTTGATTCTTACAGGGATCACATTCAGTCCCCTATTTCCCTTTTTTTCCCTATCCCCCAAAATCCCTTGACAGTTGAGAATTTTTGCCTTTCCCCCTTATTTTTTTATTTAAAGCTCCGATTAATTTTTAGAGAATTATCAGAAATAGAAACTTATAATTTATAATATTTAAAAACTTTTTGAATGTTTTCTGAAATTTTCTATAATTTCCAAATTTTCAAATCTTCAACTCTCTCATAATCGACTAAAATCTCAGATTTTCTAGAATTTGTTAGAATCCGTCTAAGCTGACGAAAGACTGCCGAAATCTGCTAAAATTCTCCAGAATCTCCCAAACTTATCTGAAGTTTGTTAAAATTATTCAAAAACTTCGAGACTTTTAGAATCTTCTGGGTTCTCCTGTAATAATTTTATAAAATCTTTAAGAATATCCCAAAATTCTTTAGCACTCTACCCTTTAAAAACTACAAAAGACTTCCATTATCTAGAAAAATCCTCTAGAACATTCCAAAACTTATACATATATTTAAAATCTGTTAAAATTCTCCAAAAAATTCTATATTGTCCCACAGTCTTTCCAGATTTTTTCAAAATTCTCCAGATTCTTCTAAAATCTTACAGATTCTTCTAAAGATTTCCATAATTTACAAAAATTTTTCCAAATTTGTTAAAACTCTCTAGAATTCAAGACTAAATCTATAATCTTCCGGACTCATTAAAAATTTTTCCAAAATTTATGTAAATTTTCCAAGATATTCTGGACTGTTTCAGAATCTTCTATAATACTTTAAATTCTGAACTCTTCTATAACCTTCTGAAAACTTCTGGATTTTCCCGGAATTCTCAAGAATGTTACAATCCTCCAAAAGCTACAAAAAAATCATGAAATTTTCTCAAATTTTTTAAAATCTTCAAAAATGATTTGAAATGTGTAAAAAATTGTCAAAATATTCGAGACTGTTCTCGAATCTTCTGCAGTCATCTAGATTCTTCTGGATACTTCAATAATCTTTCAGAATCTTTTGGTTTCTCTTATAATAATCTTATAAAATCTTTATAATATCCTTTATAATTTATAATATCTTTATAATATTCATATAGAATATGAATTTCATTCATATTGTCTTTAAAAAAGGAAATAGTTTTAGAATTGTTCTTTTTTTTTTGTAAACGGGTACTTTCAGTTTCTTTGGAATTATTTTACTCTGCAAAAGCTCATTACAGTTACAGCTACTACAGTGGCTTCCAAGCTTTTTTTTTAAAGACCGTTTTTATGCGGAAATATAATTTCAAGAATTTATTAAGAAAAATTACGAGAAACTTCTAGAACTCAAAGAAAGTAAATAAAACTTGTTCGAAATTTTTCCATTTACAATATTTCAATATTATTTTTTCTTTTAATTGCAGCACGTGATTGTCTATTCTAAATTTACTGAAATGCTCTATTAAAATGAAAAAATGAAAATGCACCTGCTTTGACCATTTTCTAGAAAATACTACAATTCGTATTAATTAAGCACAGCAATGAAATTTAGATTTCTAATTATTTTTGAAACTACAAAAAAAAGTCTTAAAATGTTTACATCTTAAATTCAATGCAGCCAATGTATGCACTGTTAGAAATTTCCATGGCAATTTTCAGAACTGCTTTATGCAGTTACCGTTTCTGAAATTTCAGTTACAACTTGATAATTTTAAGAAAAATTTAAGAAAATTCAGTTACGAGTAACTGAAAATTTAGTTACATTTTTGTAATTTTACGACACTTGTAACTGAAAATTCTAAAACTTGTAACTGAACTTTCTGAAACTTGTAACTTAAAATTCCGAAACTGTAACAGAAAAAATGTGTTATGTTCAGGTAACTGAAGCCTTATAGTCTTATACTGTTACATGTAACTGAAAATTTAATTACAGTTTGGTAAATTTCAGTTACAATTCAGTAAATTTAAGATATTGTTTCTGAAAAGTATCTTAAATTTTCCAAAAATTTCTGTTACTTTCGTAACCTAAAAGTTTTAGAAATTTAGGAATATTTCTTACAGTGTAGTGCATAAGTCTGTATTTGTCTGACTGATTTTATTTGAATTACATCTTAAAATACATGTAAGTCGATATTTAGGCTTAAAATAAGACTTCCTTTTACAGTGTAATTTCAGTTTTGATTAAAAAAATTGAATTTTAAAATAATGCAAACAAATAATACATGTAGCAATAAGTTTATATAGAGATGTTTAGACTTGCGAACTTGTCTTCATATACATTTTAAATCACAGAGAAAAAGAATCTGTTAAATTAACAGAAGTCATCTGTTAAAATAGATAGCAGAGTTTTTTGTTATATTTACAAAAATTTCTGTTAAGCCTGCGGATTTAACACGCTTTTCTATAAAATCAACAGGAGCATCTGTTAGATTAACAGATTTCTACTTTTTCTTAAAATCTGTTAACCTATAACAGATATTTCGGTTGATTTTACAGATTCGCATGTAAAATTCACAGGCTTATTAATACAAATTTCTGTAAATATAACAGAAAAAATCTGCTGTCACTATTTTAACAGGTGATTTGCGTTAATTTATTGTGTTTTCTTAAATTTTTTCGCTCCTTGATTTTGGATTAAATGAAAGAGAAAATAGAGGTAATTTTTTTGCGTGAATTAAATGGCCGCCCTGATATAATTAAATTACATTTTGAGAATCAATATCGAATTTTTGAATCTATAAAAAATCATCATAAACAGCATGAAATTCTCCCCAATCTGGCATAAGAATCTCTGGGAAAAGTATATATTCTTCCGTTGCCAAATCTCCTCGTACAGATCTGGTAATTTCTTTGTGTGACAGAATTGATTTCAAGAAGAGATGGAAGCAGAAGTTGTGCCAGTAACAATGCATTCCTTCTTCGGGACTTATTACGGAATCGAACGCACTTGTATCAGGTTCGAATCCATCGCTAACATACAAGAATCTCATTAGATTGTGTGTGTGAGGACCAGGCATACGTGTTTGCGTATAAGGAGAATAACATCGAGGGTATGAGGATGGCACATTCCAAGCCCCATTCAGTCGGCCATGCTACCCGTTGTCAGACATGCCCACAGACAGACAGGCAGACGTTCGAACGAACCTTTTCTCAATCAGCCCAATGCATTTTAAGATAATTGTCTCACTCGTTCCGATATCCTGTTGACCGTTTCACTCGATTCAAAGCTTTCTCAGGGATTCACGACTCGGTACGTTTCACAGACCAACAATTCCAGACAATTCACGGCTCCTAGGGAATGCGAGGATGACTTGGGAAAAATGGACCAAAATTGAGAAAACAGCATGTGAATCAAATTAAATTAAATTAAATTGAATCTAAACAAAAAAATCTTTGGAAATATTAAAAGGATAACTTGAACTTTTATTATTTTCGTTCAAGTTAGCCCTTTAAAATTCTTTTCTTAATTATATCAGTTTCAATGAGGCGGGGCGCATGAATATTCCCCAAATTCTATTTTCCCTAACCATTATTCTGTGCCGGCTTCGGGGGTTGCCTCAATGGCCTTGACACTAAAGCAAGTGACTCTAAACGTAAACAAGTCAGGGTCGTATGAACTATTTCTGTTTGATTTTTGTCACGAGTGA
>JBAGKK010000278.1:400825-411396 GCA_037177015.1 Euceroptres primus
ATATATATATTATAAAGTTGTTGTTCTTTAGCTAAAAGACGAGTTAAAAGTTCATGCTAATTAAAAATATTGCACATGATGATTGAATAGTTACAATGGAATGTAATTTTAAAGATTTTAAGATTATATGGTAAACTTAATAAGTAGCATGTTTAGCCGCGTTTTGACAATTCTGCCCCACTGTGCAACCCTTTATTCAGACAAATACCTAAACTGATTGAAGTTGTCGCTGTTTCTTAGCCGATTAGCTAAGATTAATTTTTTCACTATTGGGCATAGATGAAACGAACAGTACTCTCTAAATCTGAATTAGTGAAAAGTCGGTCACTAATTAACTAATTAACTTTAGTTCAAAATTATACTGATTATTAGTCGTATTTCACTATTTTTTTTAGTAGTTTTAAACATTTCACTAAAGCTTTAGTCAAAAACCATTAATAATTAGTAGAAATTTTCACTAAAGTGAATTAGTGACCGACTCTTCACTAATTCAGATTTAGAGAGCACTAAACTTAACTATTAATCTTAAATAACTTATCCCAGAAAATCCCTGGGTATCATTTTAATCCGCATCAAAATAAGAAATCAAGAAACAAAAGGCTGTGACAATAGAATAATGATCCACTTTCAATCAAAATAATATCGCTGCAGATTAAAATAATGTCCTACAATTTACTGTGTAAGAAGTAGTATCTTAAAAATAACTTGGCAATGTGTTTTTTTTTAAATTTAGTTTTCAGAGTTAAATGGAGTGGAATTGAGGTTGTCGTAATGTAAATGTAAGGATTTAAATTTGCGAGACGGACCCGTGTAAGTTGTGCAGAGTCGCATTTGAAGGTGAACGTTAAATTGGAACTGAAATCACAAGATCCGTCAACGACAAAGCTTCTCCGCATTGGTAAAGTAAATGCAGAGTGGAACGACGGAATCCTGGAAGAAGCTGCGCAATGGAGCTCTAATTTATGACAAATAAGAAAATTCGGTCTCGAAGTACGGATGTCCAGTGATTCAAGCGCATACACATCTGCAGGCGCGTAGCAATAATGAATACGTATAAGGGTCCAGGGCCGAGCGTCGACTTATTTGAAATGTAAAGACGCGCGACTCAAAGCGCTGGAATATTCCGCCTATATATTCTGGCATTGCGTATAACATACATGCATAATCGTCGTGTATATAAAATTATTTATATGTCTCTCGAGAACACTCGCTGCGACATATTCGTGCTCTAGATATATTCCCTTTCCTGCAATAATTATCTTGTACCACTTGAAAAAAGAAATACTAAAGAAATGAAAAATAATCTACTTTTGACGAATTTATGGAGAATTTGAAAATTGGGAAATATATGACAAGTGGGCAGTACTCGGATGGTTTGGAATTGTTTGTCAGAAAAATTCGGCGAAAGATGACAAGGACAAGGGGTAGGATTTAAGCACGGTGAAAGAGGTTTGTACGCGCTACGTGATCGGCATGAACCCTCGTCATCCCGCGTTTCTTTTAGCTGAAAAGGGAGCGTTTTAAATTTGCCCGGCTATCTCGAGGGTGGCTCCTTTGATCGGAATGCCATTAGGCGTTTCCTCTTATGGTATACGACTATACGCCGTAAGTAGAGACTTTGCAGGCTCAAATCAAAATATTCCGAACGAATCGAACCAAAGGGAATAGTTGGCATTTATCTCCAAAGACCTTTGCGACCTTCACTCAAACTTAACATACCTTTCCAGAAAACTAACTACTGCAAACAAAACTTGAGGAATAAATCAGTCGAGCGGAATTGAAAAGCTCAAAAATATTAGCAAATTAGCAAGTATCCTGTGTTCTTCTGACTCAGTTTTGGGAAAAATATAGTTCTACACTAAATCGGTGGGTATCAATTTGATCCAAAACTAGATCAACTTGACCGTAATTGGCATCGAAATATTGCAAGTTGTCATTTTCTTGCAACATTTTGATACCTTCAGGTTTTCTGTGCCCCTGATACAAATTAAAAATAAATTAAAAGAAGAAACTCTAATACAAAAAATTATAGAATGACCACTCAAACTTCAGAAAAAAATTCCTGGTTTTCCCGGTCAAACATCATATTTTTCCCGGTCGACTTTTAAGGGTTTATAATATTAATAAAACATGTAAAATATGAAATCAGAAGCCAGTTTGAAATTATTGTAAACCGAAAAAACTGAACAATTTCATATCAAATGCCGTCTAATTGTACCAATTCCGGAATCAAGTGGATATTAAAAATTATGCAATTTTTGTAACGGATCAGATTGAACAATTATAATTTAAGAGACTTAAAAACTAAATTTTCAAATTCATTGATGTATTTTAATCTGTAAGTATTTTTTATATATTTATTTGAAGTTTCTACTCTTTATATTAGCAATTTTCACACATATTGTTTTGATTTTATAATATTCTTCCAATTTTAATGTTGTTTTAGATTATTCACGAAAGGCTTGAAAAGGGTCTATACTTGACCGAAACGTTGCCGGCTTTTGGCTCTAATATATTTATTTTAATTGAATGCTGATTTCTTTTATTCTCATTGATCATTTGAAACCATTTATTGGTTTATTCTCGAATATCTATAAAAGGTCGAAACTAGGAAAACTAATTTAATTGTCATAGCTCTCAAAACTTTATTTTTAACTTTTTTAATTTGAAAATGAACAATTAAGGGGGAGTGATACGTTATGATGTCACAAATTACCGACGGAGTATAAAAATATTCGGCAATCCTATTTTCAAACAAACAAAGATATCAAGTTGAAATTTAAGAGAATGATAGAAAATATGATAGGGTACATCTGTTATGTGTTTTTTTTTCAAAATTAAAAAAAAATTGAAAAAAATTTGAAAAAATGACACATAACAGATGTGCCTATTCATATTCCCTATCATTCTCTTAAGTTTCAACTTGATACCTTTGTTTTTTTTGTAAATAGGATTGCCAAATAGTTTTTATGCCTCGTCGGTAATTCGTGACATCATAACGTATCACACCCCCTTAAAGATGTTCAGTTCACCCTTTGTTGTGCCTCGAATTTGAATAGACAAATAATAGAGAAATCTAATTGGGATTCAGAGAAAAACAGTTGAATCTGTAATTGTTCATTTAACATTAGATATTTGAGATTTTATTTTTTTTTCCTTTGCTTTACAAAAAAAATCGTAATTTTAATTCAATCTTCATCATTGATAGTGTATTTTATTCTTTAAAATATTATCTTTAATTCTATTGGTATGAATTTTTTAAAAACACAGTTAAATTTGCATAAAATAAAACTTTAATTAACTAATATTTTATCTATCTATTTACCCAGCAAGTTTATTTTTAATAAAATTCAACCAAATAGAAATGGCAGGTAATATTTTAAGGAAAAAAATACACTATCAATGATTAAGATTTAATCAGAACTACGATTTTTTTCTAAAGCGAAAGAAAGAATACAAAATCTCAAAGAACTCATGTTAAATAAACAATGTAGATTAAACTATTTTTTCCATGTCGCACATTGATTTCTCTTTTAAAGTTTGTTATATTTAACAATGTTAAATAAACAATGTAGACTATTTTAGATTATTTTCCTCGATATTTTATACATCTATTTTAAAAAATTGAGGTACGATAAGGAGTGAACATACTTAAAAAGTAAAAAACTTAGAAATAAAAATTTTTAAAAGTACATGAAAGATTTTAGAATTTTGCTTTTCAAACTGAATGATTTCAAACTTGAGAATGTAACAAATTGATCATTTCAAATTCAAATGAATTTCAAATCGAATTTATCGAAAATTGCATCATTTCATTGTCAAGTGACATTTGAAGTGTTTAGACAGGTTTTTTCTACTAAACTTTTTAAAATTCCCGTTCAAAAAACAAATGTACTGTCATTTCCAAGTTCACATCGAGCACAATTGAAATCGCAATTTTTTCGAAGAGCGGGAAAATATTCATTACAAAATTAAGGGCATGTGATACATTATGACATAATTTTTTTCGAATGAGAGTTCTAACTTCCTTTTAAAATAATTTAAAATGATTAAATTGATCTTATTTGACAAAATAAAATATGTACCACAGTTCACATCAATGCTCCGTTAATTCTGTTATCATTTCCCAAAATACAGAGCGATTCATTATTATGTCAATAATAAGTTCGCCGAATATAAAACCAGGTAAAACTTGTATCACAGTCGCCATATTGGAATCAGCAATCAGTATTTCAAAAATTACATTCGGCGGACTTATAATTAAAATAATGAATGAATCAGTTTGCGATTTTGGAAAATGATAAAAGACATAACGGAGCATTGTGGTAACTGCCGTAAAAATGTTATTTTGTAAAATATGATCAATTTAGTCATTTTAAATTATTTTCAAAGGTAATTTCACTGATAAGGCCACCTTCTGTTTGAAAAATGTCTCAAAAATTCGCAAAATCCCTAAATCAACAAGAAAAAAATGTTGAAAATTCACTAAATTGGGCACCTTTTGCTTGAAAAATGTCCCAAAAATTTTCAAAATTCCTAAATCTATAAAAAAAAATGTCGAAAATTCACTGAATTGGCCACCTTTTGTTTGAAAAATGCCCCAAAAATTCGCAAAATCCCTAAATCAACAAGAAAAAATGAGAGAAAATGTATCTGGTAAAAATTGACGCAAATAGGTTATTAGTATCGAGTTTATGAACAGATTCGACATAAAAAGAATGAAGCAAGCTTGTTACGTAACGAGGTAAAATTTTCTGGAACGTCAAAGCCCATCAATCGATACTTTTACATTCTTAATCATACGTCGCGTCGACCAACGTAGGCGGCCACACGAGAATAATGTGCCTCTTGCCAAGAAGCGTCATTTCATCCGTAAGGCTGACTAGCGTATTTCCAATGGGGACGGATCCTCTTTTAGTTCATTTTATCGACAACGAGGAAGGGATTCTAATGGTCCCAGGAACTGGAAGGGGGTGGTATCGCTCGAGGTATTGATTGCTAATCGTACCGAGCACCCCTCACGTAAATTATCATTGTGGATACTAAAAAAAATCCTGACTCATCGAACGCCTTCCCCCCGAGCGCTTTTCCGATCGGAAAACACACCATCCCCATTTTTCGTAGCTTGGAGCTCTCTGACTCATGATTACCTCTCCAATCTAAATTATCATATATGAGAGAAATTTTCAAATTGTATGTGACGAAACTGCCAAATATTTTGCTCCAAACTAAAATTTTCAGAAAACCTGATTCTACAACCATCTTTTATAGAAGAGGTTTTTCACTAAAGTTTTATTCAAAAATAACTAATCCTCAAAAAAGGCCGGTGTTGGTTTGAACCAACATTATTGAAACAACTTATTGAAACAAATTTGAACTGCATGTGTTCAATTTTCGAAAGCCATTCCGGTGGAGTTTGACGCGAAAACTGAGGTTAATCAATAACTGTGAAGTTAAATAAAAAAAAAGTGAAACAAATTTGAGCGTTCGCTTTTTTCAGTTAGTAGAAATTTTCACTAACGTAAATTAGTGTCTCACTTGTAACTAATTCAGATTTAGAGAGCACTCAAAAAATGAGTAGTTGAGCTAACTACTCTAGTAGTGTAGATTTTCTACAAACATTTTATTAGTCAATGTAAGTTTTAACATTATAGCAACAAACTGAATCTGATAAAATGGTTATACACTAACTGATAAAATGTTTTTAGAAACATGTCTACTCACTTTTTTTCACAGCCATTTGGTTTTAAGGTCCCAAAAACTCGTCGACAATTATAAATTACTGAATTTCGCGGATCCATTCCACTTCTGATTCTAAGGAGGGTGATCTCGTGTGGAAAAGCAATGTATGTGTCATGCGTGATAATAAGCGTTTCCTAAGTTCATGTTTTTCGTTGAGCACGTGAGGGAAAATGAAAAATTCAGAAGTTTGTGAAAATAAGAGATGTAACCAGACGAACACGCGTTTTTCGGACTGGGACCAGGGCCGTATCTTAGTGCACCCCCGAGGCCAGATCGGCCAGGGCCGATGGAGCATACCGAGCAGGCATTACTTGATTGTCTCGCCAGAAGAGCAGTTGCCTTCGACTTCTCTTATTTCCTCTTATTTCTGCCTTCCATCGCGACGTATAAAGCCAACGTTCTCCTAACCGTTCGCTCACGAATGTCCAGGCTCTCTCGCGGAATACTCAAGTAACGACCCTTTCTTTCCACCCTCTCTTGCAAAGTTTTGCTTCTCCTGCTGTCCTTTCACGTTCGACCACAAAGATTGGACAGCTGGGAATTACTGGTAAATGAGCGAAAAGCACGATAACTTTTGTCTACTCGTTTCTCTCCTTGTCCTTCAATTAGTATTCCATAAATAATTTCTTCACATTGAGAAAAAAGTTACACACTTTTCTGGAAATTGTACAAAGCAGAAGAAAAGAAACACGATTTCAAGCTTCACAGCCTTTCCCCTATTCTCCTTATTTCCATTTTTTTTAAATTCCTCTTTTTACCCATTTTTTCAAGAAACTTCTCCCTTTTCACATTTCTTCTTGTTTTCCCCCTTAAATGTGGACTGAATCAAAACCCAATAAGATTCAATATTTATTGGTGTTTTGTATGGGCTTTAGGTTAATTTTCATTATTACAATAAACAAATGTATAATTGATGAGACATACACATTTTTATATCATAATGGTTTTCAAAAAATTTCTTCATTTCAGTTACATATCTGTCATTTAGAATGTTTAAAAAAAATTTTTTCTTTTATAATTATAAACTTTATATATAAAAAAATCTTTAAGAAGTTCTCTTACAGAGAATTTTTTAATTCTATATATTTCTTTAATGTTCTTTCTTTCTTTCTATCTTTCTATCTTCTCTTTCTTTTTTCTCTTCTTCTTTCTTTCTTTCTTCTTCTTTCTCATACTTCTGTTTCCATAATGGCTTAAAATTCTTATATTTCTTTTTTTAACTTTATAATTGATTAATTACATAAACAGTGAGTGTATTAAATGTAGTGATATATAAAGACATATAACTGATGAGATTCGAGAAATTGTGGATAATATTGTTATTTTCATCGATTCCATTAATATACTCCTACTTTAATTTTCATTATTATAATACATGAATGTATAATTGATGAGACATACAAATTTTTATATAATAATGTTTTTTCAAAAAACTTCTCTGTTTCAATTACATATCTGTCATTCAGAATGTTTAAAAAATTTTTCCTTTTCTTTTACAATTGTAAACTTTATAAAAAATCTTTAAGAAGTTCTGTTATATTTATATGAGGAAAAAATTTTAATTCTATGAATTTCTATAATGTTTATTTCTATGAACCACTGAAGAACTCACATACGAGTCGAAGCGTTAGGTTAAGAAAACACAGCTTTTTTAATTTTTCTACCTTAAAGTCCATGCAAAACACCAAAAAATTTTATAACCAGAGGGTCAATAGAAATCAACAAGATAGAGATTCAATATTTTCAAAAGTTTTTAAGCATTTTTTAAGATTTCAATATTTTAAGTTACCTTCAAAGTGCAACAATTAAGCATGAAGAATGTGGACAATTTCAAATCTGGAAGTATTCAAGAATTGATCATTTCAATGCAAAACAACGATAATTTCCAAATTTAAAAATGAGAAGTATTTAAAATTAAACACTTTCAAAATCGAAGACAAGAAGTCAGGAGTTTTTACTTAAACAAAACTGTTTAATTTTAAATACTTTCAATTCGAACATATTGAATTTTCATTTAATAACCTATTTCTGCCTTATTCATCAGTGAATGAAATCAGTGAAAATTTTGACTGATTCAGATTTAGAGGGTAGACATTTTTAAAAAGTGGTTTGTTAAGAAATGTAGATTCTTGATATCTTATACAAATATAAGAAACAGATACATTAAGCACCAAACTTTGTTACTGTTCACGAAATAGATTTTCGAAAAAGAATGAATCTCAGACGCTCAAAAAATTTGGAGTTGGTTGAAACTAAACAATTTTTAAAATATATTTCAATCTAAATTGATTGAACTTTGAACGCTTTGGAATTGAACATTTTTTAATTTTAAACTCTTCAAAATTTAAATTCTCCAATTTTTGATTGATTCTACTCTAATTGATATTTGTGATTATTTTTAATTCAAATGGTATAATTGTGAACTTTTTAATTGTTAATAGTTCAATTCTTAAAATATTAATTCCAAGCCTTAAATTAAAAATAGAAAAATATAACAATATTTGCATTTGCAATAAATATGTCAAAAAATTACAAATAAACGGAGACAAATATGAAAAAAGTGAACAAAAATCCTTTAAAAAAGTGCAAAAATTGACTTTATTTAGAAAAAGTGACAAAAATTAACTTTAGAAAAAAGGGACTTACAAAAGACTTGTTAAAAAATAAAAGTGACCAAAAGTAGAGAAAGGAACTCGCTGTGACAGGTTTGAAATGTTGAAATAATCATTGAAAACTGTATATTTTTAAATTTTTAATTGAATAATTAAAAATTAAAGACTTAAATAAAATTTAAATATTCAAACATTCAAAATTATACAATTTTAAATTGAGCCATAAGAATTTGAACTGCCTAAAATTTAAAGAGTTTTAAATCGAACTGGTTCAAAATCGTCTAATAATTTGATTTGAAATATTGTTTTACTGAAGATTAATTTAAACAATTCCTTGTCGTCTCTGGGTTTTTCTGATGGTGTCAAAAAATTCCTGGCTATTTTTCGTTTTACATAACAACTAGGTTCGAATTAACTTATTTAATGAAAACAATTATGATAATACATAATAAGACATTTTCCATAAAAAATACATTTATATGAAAAAAATTAATGATTTTCTAAAGATAACACAGAAAATCTCGGGGTATCATTTTAATCTGCACCAAAATGAGAAATAGCATAAAAACAAAAAATTGTTCAATACGACTTCAGATTAAAATAGTATCGCTGCAAATTAAAATACATAATGTCCCAAGATTTACTTTGTAATTTTTAAAACATTGGTATAAAATTTTTATAAAATTTATGTCCTGAATTGAACATTTAATATAGTGCTGAATAAACTTTAGTGTAAAATTTCTGATAAAAGAATTTTTTCGTTTTGTCTCCCGCGGAAACATAAAGGTTGTATTTAATATAATTTATTCTCCTATTTTCGTAAAAAAATCACCCCGTTTCCCCTTTTTTGAAAAAATTTTGCCCAATGAAGCCTGTTATTCACATTGTGGTAAAAGTTACATACTTTTCTCCAAATTTATAAAGCAAAAGAAAAAAACACGAGTTGCGCACAGATTAATCTTACTACGACATGAAAAACTGTGTCGCTTGTAAATTTCAGATTCCAAGAAGTCTATCGCCAGTTTAATTTATGCCCGGATTTAATTGCTTTTCGTTGTACCATGTCGCGGCAATTAGTTTTACATATCTTACAACAGGAAGCGATGAAAATCATATGCAAGAGCGCGATAAGGTTTTCCATCTAAATCCGAAAGAGCGTAGTCGTACAGTTTCCAGTCGAATGATTTTTGGTTAATTATTTATAGTTATCGCATTTGCACTCGACAATTAGCACAATTTGCTTTGACGAAAGTTGCTGCTTTGTGAGGGCGATGTGTCTATTAACTGGCGATCTTTATGTCGTTAAGTAATTAACGCTTGTCGTGAATAGTTAAGCAAATTAAGGATAAGTAAACCCGCGAACGTCTTGAGTGTGACGCAAGAAACGTTAAGTGGCGCACGTAAGCATTTGAGTTCGACACCTACCTACAGGGTGTCTAGTGACCGTTCGTGGTAATTAGAGGCGTGCATAATTAAGGTTGCTGATTGTTGACTTGAGATTTTAGCGACTTGACGTCGAGTGTCTTCGAGGGCGAGTCTCAATTAGACCTTATGAACGAGTTTTCTTGTTTGCGTTCACGTTTTACGAGCCGTTCATTTGTGCCGTGGATGTTTATTAATTATTATTCCATCTGTTTGGATTGCACTTAGCTTGCACATGTAGCACGAGCTCCATTAACGGGAAAGAAACAGCTGAAAATTAGTTAACTCATTGAATTATAACGCGGACAAAATGATTGATCAAAATTTTCTATTTCTACACTGAAAAAACTGTTTGTTTGAATCAAACAAACGTTTATTTTACCGTACATCAAACATAAAATTTGTTTGATTCAAATAAAATTGGTTTGATTCGAGCAAATTGATCATTGAATCAAATAAATTTTGTTTAAATGAAACAAATGTTTGTTCGAATCGACTAAAATTTTTGTTTGACCGTACTCTCTTAATATGAAATAGTTAATGTTGACTAATAAAACAGTGTCGATTTGTTTACCAAATACGAGATACTTGATACTTATTCTAATTTTGAACTTTTTAAAAAAAATTTTAGATGCTTGTAAGCGTGAAAATCCATAGGATCTGAATTTTCAACCATCAATTTGCTAATTACAAAGCTGCAAAAAATTGCATATATAAATTTTAATCCTCTTCACCTAGCCATTGCTTTATTGCAGAGTTTGTGGAAAGGGTCCTCGCCTGGGACTTGGTCGAGGC
>JBAGKK010000278.1:423926-444998 GCA_037177015.1 Euceroptres primus
ATATCTAGCTGTTTTAGCTAAATATTTAGGTAACTCAGCTAGAAATTTAGGTAACACAGCTATATTTTCTTAGAAGATGAAATCCAACTAAACGACTAGCTGGGACAGCTATACCATTTTTTTCAGTGCAGAGATTTCATGGGATTGCAAAGATATTGCAAAGGATTGCATGGGATTCTATAGAGATTGTATAGGATTGCATATAGATTGTAGAGATTGCAAAATTGTATGGAATTGCATGAGATTTGATAGAGCTTGTACATAGGTTGCATGAAATTACACAAGATTGCGTAAGGATTGCAATGGGCTTGCACGGGATTGCATGAGATTGGATAGAGATTGCCTGAAATTGCAGAAGATTGCGTAACGGTTGCAAATGGAATTGTACGGAATTGCATGAGATTGGATAGAGATCGTAGATTACGTGGAATTGCACAAAATTTATGCAGGTGGCAAAATTGCATGGGATTGTACGGGATTGCAAAGGATTACATGAAATTGCATAGAGATTGCAAGATTTCATGGAATTGCATGAGTTTGAACAAGATTGCACTCATAGTGTGCACCAAACTGTACGAGATTGCATACCTAGTGTACACTAAATTTGACGAGATTGCATTGAATTGCGTAGAGATTGCATACACCAAACTGATAGCAACATTGTATAAGATTGCAGAGATTGCATGATTATGTGATATTGATTGCACTCATAGTATACTGACAAATTGTACGCATAGTGTACTCCAAATTGCACGGATTGCATAGAGATTGCACAAAGATTGCATGAGATTGCAAAGGGTTACGTTGGATTGCATAGAGATTGTAATGGAATTGCACAGGATTGCATAGAGATTGCACATAGATTGCATGGAATTGTACAAGATCGCACACAGATTGCATGAGATTGGAAAGGATTAAATGGGATTGTATACCAATTGTAATGGGATGACATGATATTGCACAGAGATTGCATGGAATTGCATAAGATTGCATATAAAGTGCATGCCAGATTTCACGAGTAATTAGCCCCTTGACTTTTTGAGAATTCAATGAAAAGCCATTCTATAAACTGTAGAATTTCGGTCAAGGTTAAAATAGAGTCTTACTTTAAGCCTAAATATCCATTTCTTTTGAGTTGTAATCTAACAAAGTAAGACCAGTTAGACAAGGACAAACTTATACCCTAGTTACATTTGGTTGAATTTAAGGTTGATTAATTTAATTTTTTATTTAATTAATTTAATTTGAAACCTTTTTTTAAATATGCTTTTTCAACTCTCCTTTCCTCAATCTAAGACTATCTACGAAAAGGGTGTTTCAGCCAAGTGGAAAATATCCATTTTAATATGTGCAAAATACGATTTTATTTCAACTCCAAAAATATGTTTCTTAATTAAAATTATATATCAGCAAGAATTGGTACTTTGAAATAGTTCAGTCTCGAAGAATGCATGGTACTGTACTATAGAGATTAATGATACAATTAGAGTATTTAGTATTCATACTAAAAATTGCAGAGAACTGGGGTGACTGAGAAAAAGGGAAATAAATTTTAATTTTTAAATGCAACTTCCTTATGAAACTGTATACCTTCAAAGTTATATCTTATATTTGTCAAAAAAAACTTCAGAATTCATGTAAGAAACTACAAATGAAAAATACAGTTTTTAAAGCTTTCTATTTTTAATTCTCTTTCAAAGACTAACACCTGAATATTATTGGATTTTTTAGGGAAACCGGAATTCATATTCTGATGTCAATTCTATAACTGTGAATTCATTAGCAGAACCAAAACGAATATCAATTTGACGAGAACTAGGCGTCCCATTTCTTTTTTTTTTTTTTTTTTTTTCTAAAACCCACTTGAAGACTCCTTTTCCGCTCCTCTGACGATTGGTTCGCCACAGTGAGGAGCCGAATACCCGCTGGTCCAAGGACTACCGTGGAGAAATAAAAAAGAAACATCGGCAATAACCAAAGAGGGGATAGGACCATTCGTGGCTCCACGAAAGAACCAGACAGCTTGGAGTCTCTTTCGTGAATCGTGCCCGTCACTCCTGCCCCAGGTACGGGATCGTTACAGTTTAAGAAAGAACGTGCTTTACTGACTGACTGATTTAAATCAGTTGATACCTGATCAAAATTAGTTGACAGCTAATCAAAATAAGTTAACACCTAATCAAGATTAAATTATTTAAATTGATTCTTCTGAGAACATTAATGAACATTTTCAGCATTATTTTTTACTGGTTCATGTTTTTTGAAGATTTATGACACAGAAAACGTCTGGTGTGAATTTTGTTGAATCTCATTTTGAATAATTTAAATCAATTGAAATTTTCAGTGTGATTTAATTTGTTTCCAATCCTCATTTTTGTTGCAGCTATAGAAAATCCCTATAAATCATTTTTTAGTCTACAGCAAAATGAAAAATAGTAAATAGAAAAGCAAATGACGGTGACAATAGAATAATGGTCCATTTCAGATCGAAATAATACCGCTGTAGATCAAAATAATGTCCCACGATTTAATGTGACTCAATTCGAAAAGAATTCGACACTAAAATGATGATTTTTTTTTCTTTTAGATATCTTGTGGTCCATGTTTGGTGAAGATTTGTGTGAGGTAGTTGTGAAGAAGACATCCGCGGATCGTTATCAATAGCAACCTACGCGAGGAAAGTGGAGAAGTCAAGGAGTAAGAAGAAACAAGTTGCAGTTTTATGAGGTACCCTTTCTCGGGACAAAGGTATTGGATTACTCGGTTTGTTAATCAGACCACTCGTGTTCCTTGGATACTAGATCGCAGCCTCACGCCGACACGAAGTTCAGCCGCAGCTGCGGGCTTTCATCTCAGACAAGAGCAAAGAGAGTCTCGTTTAACTGCCTCAGAATCCCTAGGATATTATAGTCGAGTCCGCCGTACATGAAGCTGTGGGCAATGAAAGGGGTTACGATCCAGAACGGCGTTCGGACGCTCTCTTATTGCCCTTTTTTTCGCGAACGAGGTGTCGGACGGTTCGCGTTCGTACGAACCAATACACTCTGGACCACACGATCCTACTTGTTGCACTTATTTTAACGGCATACACGCCTACGTCTATATGCATTTAAAATATAGCACAGTTGGGCCCTAGTTTATGAAGGGTCGGGTCATGGAGCAGAGTGAACTCGAATCTCGAAGAGAGGGAAACCACCAGAGAAAGAGAGTGAGAGAGGGGGGGGGGGATGAGAGAAAGAAAAAGAGTCCGTGGACCATGGGACCATCGCATCGGTCCATTGGACCACGGGCTCTTCAAGCCCGAGGCCACGTTTAACAAGACTCAGTTAATGCGAGTCATAGATCATCCCGGTATGCACTAAACGTTCGAAATATAAATAAGTATAAACACCACGTAAATCAATGTGATTAGGTAGAGATTCACTCCCATTATAACATTTTTACGCTTCTAAGAGATCCTCCATCGCTTTCCAAATCAAAGGGAAACCTATAAGAGTATAAGCCAAACTTATAAAATTTACTACTCAAACTCGAATCTAAATCAGTTAAAATTTCACTGATTTAATCAGTACAACCGAGTTTAACTGAAAGATTAGTTATTTTTCGGAGTTTGACTGATGAAATAGTTAACTGGCCACTGGTCGAAACTACTGATTGAATTAGTAATGCAAAATGACTATTTTTTTCAGTTATTATTTCTGCGTTACTGATTGTTCAGTCAATTGTCGAATAACCTCTTCCTGTTGACAACTTTTGCACATGTTATTGATGTCATATTTTCCATAAAATATACATACGCAAATTCAACTGCCGGTACAAGCATGTTCAAGCATACCAAACAATTACATAGTAATTTATTTAAACATTTTCTACAAATGTTGTAGTGAATAATATGGTGTTAAGTAGATTTTTATGATTTGTATGGAAAAAGTTCTTAAATGTAGGTAATGTGTAATGTGTTCTTAATAGAAGATACTAATAATTATTCCTAATAACTTAATTTTTGTATAAATAAAGAAGTAGATTCAGAAGTTATTTTTAGAAATAATGGAAATAGAAAACAATATGGAAATCAATATTTGTAAATACCGCTGAATATCCGTAGAGGTGGAGCCACGCAGTGAGCAATTTGTGTACTCGCAGAAAAATGTGGAGGGAAATTACTGAAGGAAGTTTTTTTAGTCTCCATAACTTCGTTACATATATCTGCGTATTTTTCAGTGTTTTCAGCTTAGCAAATATTTTACGATCGTATTTAAGGTAAGCTGATGTAAGTTTGCGGGTTACTCTATTTTATTTTTTGTCATAAATTTTATCTCGAACAATTTTGCACTGAAATTGAAGCAAACATTTTATTCTGATAGCAGAGCGCAACCTAACCTTTATAACCTAACTTGGTATCTTGAAGTAATGATTTTAAAAAGATAAGACGCATAATCTATTATAATTTTTATTTTTATTTTTTGGAATTCTTTTGTAATCTTTAATAATCTCAAAACAAAAAATTAATTATGATTTTTCACTTGCAGCCTGCTGATGCTAATTGCTAAAGTTACCATATTTTTGTCAATATTTTACAAATTATAAAATTACCCTAATAACAACTTATTTCTAAAAATATATTCACGATTTTATTGATTATCCTAACTGTAGATCTGAGCTTTTAGTTTTGAAGTTTTGTGAAGTAAGGAGATTCATGGTAAATTCAGAGTCAGGAATTATGTAGACTTGATTAGAAGTAAACAGTTAAAGATAATTTTTAAAAAGGCTTTCCAAAATTTTCTGAAAGGAATTTAAGAACAAAACAATTTCCACAAAAGCTGTGAAGCAAACTGCAAAATAAACTACAATTATAAATTATACTCGAAATAAGGGAAAAAATGTGAAAAAAAGTTTAATTTAGGAATATTTAAAAATATTTTTATGAATTCGGTTGTGGGAAAATTTTTTGAAAATTTTGGAAGAATAAAAGGTTTATATACTATTTAAGTTAGGTATAATTCATTTTAAGTTATTTAAAACAGTAAAATCCTTCAGGAACAAACTTTTACAGAGAATATTATTCAAAATCTAATAATTTAAAATTTGGTAATATATAAATTAAAGTACCGTAGAGTGGGGCTATTAGGTACAACTTTTAGGTATTTTTGAGGTTTTTTTAACTTTACGCACAAGAAATATTTTTTCCAGCTTTTTCATTTTTACAGACAGAGGACTCAATTCTGAAGAGAAATCAATAATTTCTAGATTTTAAAAAAATTTTCTACTTACTAATTATCATTGTTGAAAAGTAGTACCTTTTTATACCGCCGATCTTCTAAATAGGTACAACTATTTTTTTTTATGTTTTAAATGAATAAAACAATTTTTTAATACTGAAATCCTATTTAGAATTATTATGTAACTATTTGAGAATACTTCGTGATTATAAACTATGGAGAAAAAAGTTTAATTAAGAAATTCATATTAGTCTGAAATGTATAAAATATAAAAAAATAAAACAATTAAACATCAACATTAATATTATCGAAATATATTTTTAGAAGGATCTGTAATTTGCTTAACATCCATTTAAGATTCTAAGGTCATATCTAACCATTTAATTTACTGATCTAAACATTTAATCCCCAACTGAGCAATATAACTGATCTATAATCTATAATTTAACTGATACAAATTTTCCCCTGGAGACAAAAAATTAGCTCTATATTAAAATAATAATAATTACAGATAACAGTTTAGAGATAACATTTTCTCTTATAATTTATGTTAAAATCTTCAAAATGCAGCACAAAAACTTGATTCTCTCATCGAGTGAGCTGCGAAATCGAAAATAATAGAAACTGAATAATTAAAAAAACAAATAATCGACTGCACAAAACTGAAAAATTAGCACATAGCATAACTTGCTGAATCAGCCGAATTGTACCGCCAATCTTCGAATTTTCACATATCACTTTTGAACTAACTAATGAAAACACAAACTCGCATTTATGAAACAAATTCCTTTTACCACTTAAATTTTGAAGAAAATCCCGGGCAACCGAGAATTTTTTATTACTTTTAAACTATTGAACTGATACAAAGTTTGGAGGTCTAACTAATTTTTTAAAATGCACCCACATATTTAAACATTTTTCAATGCTTGTAGAGAGGTCGTATAAAATTCCACCCTCATCTTCAGTAAAGTAGAAATCCTTTGAATCTTATATGCTATGAGATTATTATTTTGATTCAAATTATCTTATTAAAAAACATACTTAAAGTGAGTTGTATATATTAGCCCCACCATGCGCGAATAGCCCCACTTTACGGTACAACAAATTTTTAATAAGAATAAAGAATTTTATAAGTTTAATATTTTTTTTTGAAATCTAAACTTTTTATTTTTATAATATCTAAAATTAAATTGTCAGAATAAGCAAAAAATTCGGTTCAATCTTTGGAAGTGACTTTAAAGAGTTTCAATTACTCTGCGAATGATAACTTAGAAAAAGACGAATAATTTAAGCTCCTTTTGTATGGTATTCCGTTTTTCGTTTATACATATATATTCTTGTCTGAATGCATATTCATGACGTTATTCGTTTTTAGTGCATTTGAATGTACTGTAAACACAGTCTAATAATTGAATTGATTTGATCTCAAAATTAAAAGTTGTTCATTTCACATTTGGTTTTAAAAAATAAAAATGTAACAGAGTCTGAGTTGAAGCTGTGTTAATATTTTTAATTGATATTTTGCTTTCGAAATTTTATATTGTGGAATTTGGAGCAATTTTGCTATGAGTACGTGGGTTATGGTACATTTTTTTCCATATTTACAATAATTTTTGTATTCATGTAAGGATTGATTAAAATTCTTAATACTATTTTAAATTTCGAACGTGTAATATCAATTAAAAATATTAATGGATTTAAAGCTTTCAATTTATTTTATTTGAAATACAGTGAGGAAATATGAACCAATGAGGTTCTGCGTTGTGCACATGCGCATCTTTTCAAAAACAACCGATGGATCAGTCATTTTTGACTAAATAATTAGTAATTTCGCCGCCGAGCTCCAATTTTCGAAGAAATCTGATTGAATCGGTCACTTTCGTTTAATTGATTAAATCAGTAGATTTTAACTGATCTTCAGTGACTGACATCTTGCTTTTTGAATCAGTCAAATTTGACTGACAATCAGTTACTTTTAACTAATTCAGATTTAGAAAGCTGGTTAATCCTGATTGACAAATTGACCTTCGATCGGAGATGCTGTAACGTAACCGAAAGTCCTTAGGTCGTTGACTTTGACCCCGCTCGAGTTCGATGAAAGGAAAGGTCAAAAAGAATTGGCGTTACGCTCCAACTCATATCGTAACAATGTTGCTTCGCAGAATTCGAGTCAAAACTTTGATATCTCACAAGGTCAATTATAACTTTTATATTTCCACTTCTTTTGGCATGGAAAATAATTGATTCGGGTTTATTCCAGTCGGCCTAGATTCAGTAGACGAAAATTTGCGAGCGAATTTAAAAATCTAATTTCGGATACATTCTTCACAGAAATGCACGTTTCGTGACCGGCTTATGAAAGTGTGAAAGCTTTCTATAAGAAGTTTTCAAAGAAGAGGGAAAGAAAGACTATGTTCGAGACCTCTGCGCATTCATTAAATGTAGCCACACGTAACCGAGTACGACGAAAATTTCCTCGATGTAGCCACGCGAACGCAACATTATTTTGTGCTGGTAATTAGACTCACGAACTTGGGTATCATCTTACGAATCTACTTAAGTCAGAATTAAAGACACCCCACAGGAGATTCTATTCACTTTTATTATTTCATTTTTTTTAAAGCTAATGTTTTTGTTTCAGCAAAGAATATCTATTCATGCAGGAGTCAAGTGTGAGATGTCAGAGAGGTAAACGAATGCAGTAGCTTATTTGTTTAGAGATGTCTGCAAAAGATAGAGGAGGAATATTCGAGAGAATGCAATACGCGAGTGAAATCAAAGAATTGATTCGATCGATTCTGATCAAAGGAGTACTCGCGAGGCAAAAGACATTTAAATTCATGAAACTTGGAGTTCACCCTCTACTGTGGGCCATTACATCGTCGTTTCGTGAAACCGGTTTTCGAGAGGAGACCCCGATGAATTTTTGTGGTCGCACTTAACGAAATATGGAGGTTCAAATCGATCGTGGACGTCCCTCTCGGGCGAATCGTCCCTGAGATATCGCCCCGTGACTGTGCAAAAAGTAAGAAGTAAATCTCACATAAAAAGAGAACCAGGGCCTTGGATAATCGTTTACGTCCGGCAGCATTATCAATTTTGTTCGCATTACCTTTTCCTGGCGGTGGGCCACTTTTCGCTTCCTGCAGTAACAGCCCGAAGCACAGATGGTGTCCCATTAGGAATCCCCATAGACTCGCGAGTCATTTGTCATCTCGTTAAAATTGGGAACCGTGAATTCAGAACCTCGAATTTATCTTCCACTGCCCCAAGACAATGGAATTATTGTCTTGTAACAATTCACTTTTAATTTTCATCAAAAAGTATTCTGCATTGCAAGAAAGGGATGAGTTTTGAACAGACAAGTGGCTGGTAGATGGTCTACACTGGGTAGTTTTAAATATTAAATCTTTGATAAGATTGAATAATGTAAGTTAAAATTAAGGATGAATAGATGGAAAATTTTAATTGAAAAAGGATTAACAGTACAATTTTATAAATTATCCCGTGTCTACCACTGTTTATATTGGAATCGGTATCTGATGAAAATGTGGTTCACACTGGCTAACTTTGAATGATAATAATGAATGTCATTTTCGTTAATTTGTTCAACGTGCAATTGAGATTTAATTAGTTTGAAGCAAATCAATTATGCAGGAAGATAGTATACAGTTCTTTGATTAGATTAGAGGTAACATTTCAATAATTAACCAGTGCCTACCATTCATTATTCATTAGCTTAGACAATTTACAATAACGCAATAATACATGTGCTAAGCAGGCCAGTAAGTGATAAAAAGGTGATCCATGCACTGGATGCTTGTTAATTAAAAAGTAGAAGAGGTTTTTAATTATTATCTACAGTGTATCACCCACCTATTATCGAATTTTTGCGAGGAATTGCGGGTTAATTACTGGTTAATTCCTTTTGCGTGCACATCAGATTACGAAATTGCAAAATGGCATGGGATTGCAAGATTTTTAAAGTTTTCTAAAGATTCCATGCAATCTCTATGGAATCCCATGCAATTTTGTGCACTCCGGTGCAATCCCATGCAAACACATTCAATTCCTTGTCATTTTTATGCAATCCTACGCAATCCTGTGGAATATTTGAAACCTGTGTGCAATTTCATGCAATCTTATACACTATCGTGCAATTATTTGGATATCTTGTGTACGCCAGATTACAAGATTGCATGGGATTGCAATACTGTCAAAGATTGCTAAAGTTTGCATGAAATTGCATAAAATTGCATGATATTGCATGAAATTTCATGGGATGACTTGATATTGCATACAGATTGCAAAGAATTCCACAGGATTGAACAGGATTGCAGGGGATTGCGAAGGATTGGATAGAAAATGAATTGAATTGCATGAAATTCCATAAGAATGCACAAGGTTGCATGAGATTCCACATAAATTATATGGAATTGCAATAGATTGCACAATATGGAGTATTATTCCTCAAATGTCCCAAACCGAAAATGGAATATTTCATATCGGGCTCAAACTTAAGCTAAGTGTTGTCCTACTGGATGGTAATTTTGCCAGAAAATATTATCCTATTTTGTAGAAAAGTAATCAAGTTAGAGCGGGTGAAATTTTGAAGTTTCTGGTAGATATTCTCTGCTGCGAGAATATTTGCTCCTTTTATAAACAATTTTAAAAAATTTAGCCTGGACATTTTCGATAGATTTTTTCCTGACCTTTCGATTGATCGTAAATATTTTTTGAAAATTTCTAAATTTGACCATGATTTATCAAAATCAAAAATAAAATCGACTTTTTTAGAGATGAGCACTTTTGATTTTTTTAAAAATTTTCTAGAAAAAAAGCTGCGATTTTTTACTATCAAATCCTCGTGAAAAGCAAAAAGGACTTTTTTTGTTTTCGAGAAACTGGATTTCGAGTAATCTGATGTTTTCAAAATTTTTTTTCTAAGGATGAAAAAATTACGGCAAATTTTTTGTAGGTGCAGTTTTTGATAGTAAACAATAATATAAAAATAGATATTCAAAAAAAATTTTGTTGATTTTAGAATTTTTTTAAAATTTGCAAAAATGAATTTTTTTAAATTTTGTTAATTGCTCATTTTTAATGTGCAATTCACATGTAATATGCATAATATAATAAATACAAATGTTCTTTGCATATTCAGAACGTGCAATTAACCAAATTCAAAAGATTTATTTTATTCCAATTTTTAAAAAAATTTAATCAACGAATTGTTTTTTTTTGAATATTTATTACTATAATATTGTTTGTTATCAGAAACTAAATCTGCAAAAAATTTGTCGTTATTTTTTTGCCCATAGGAAAATTGTTTTGAAAAAATCAGGTTACTCAAAATTCAGTTTCTCAAAAACAAAAAAAGTCCTATTTGCTTTTCAAGGATTTTATTGTAAAAAACCTCACCTTTCTTCCTAAATTAAAAAAAATATCAAAAGTGCCCATCTTCAAAAAAAGTCGATTTTGATTTTGATAAATCTAGGTCAAATTTGGAAATTTTCAAAAAATACGTACAACCAATGGAAAGGTCATAAAAAAATTTATTGAAAATGCTCAGGCTAAATTTGTAAAAATTGTTTATCAAAAAAGCAAATATTCTTTCAACAGAGAGTATACACCAAAAACTTCAAAATATCACCCCCTCTAACTGGGATACTTTTCGACAAAATAGGAAAATATTTTGTGGAAAAATTACCATCCAGTAGGAAAACACTTAGTCTAAGTTTGAGTCCAATCTGAAATATTCCAGTTTTGGGTGGGACATTTGAAAAATAATGCCCCATATTGTGCAGAGATTTCATGGGATTGCATGAGATTGTATACAGATTTCATACAGTTTGCATGGAATTGCAAAGGATTGTACGGGATTGCAAAGTATTGCACGAGATTGCAAAAATTGCATAGAGATTGCAAAGAATTGCACAGAGATTCCATAGAGGATGCACGGAATTGCATGATTTTGCATAATAATGCATAAGATTGCATGGGATTCCATAGAGATTGCATGCAATTGCAATGGATTGCACAATATTGCACACAGATTGCACAGGATTGTATTAAACTGTATGCAAATTGCATGGGATTGCAAAGAACTTCCCAGGATTTAAAAGAATTGAACGATGTTGCAAAATATTGCACGGAATTGCAAAAGATTGCACGGGATTGCATAGAGATTGTATGAGATTGCACAATATTGCACAGAGTTACACTGCATTTTATAAGATTGTATACAGATTACATACATATTGCATGGAATTGTAAAGGATTGTACGGGATTGTACATAGATATTACACAGAGGCTGCACGTAATTGCATAAGATGACACAATATTGTACACGAGAGGATATTCACTCCGGACATCATACTCGGTAATCTCTGAAAATTTCAGTCTCTCTTGTTTTTTAAATGTTTTTCTATTTCTGCCTCCCTTCCACTAATTAGCAATCGATGAAAATCAAAGGAATTCACGGTAGTCGATTGCCCAGTGAATATCCCCTTGATTGTACAGAGATTGCACGGGATTGCATGAGATTGGATACAGATTGCAAAGAATTGCACAGAGTTGAAAAGGATTACACAGAATTTCAAAGATTTGCATAGGATTGCATAGAGATTCCAAAGAGATTGCACAGAGATTGCATGGCATTGAATGAGATTGCACGGGATTGCATGAGATTGAATACATATTACATAAAGATTGGATACGGGTTGCATGGGATTGCAAAAAATCGTACAAGATCACTGAAAACAATGAATTGTCGGTACACACATATTTCAGGTCAGATTAGCCATTTGTATAGTTGGAATACATATCAGTATAGCTAATCTAACCCAAAATATGTGTGTACCGACTGATAATTTCTTTCAGTGATTGAAAAGGTTTGCATGGGATTCCAAAGTATTGCATAGGATAGCACGGAATTGCATGATACTGCAAACTAATGCACAGAGATTGCACGGGATTGAAGGAGATTGCATACAGATTGCATAGGATTGCAAAGAATTGCAAGGGATTGCAAAGAATTACAAGGGGTTGCACAGGATTGAGAAGCTTTGCATGGGATTCATAGGAATGCACAAGAATGCATTGGATTCCTTAGGGAATACATAGAGATTGCCAGCTGGCATGGAATTGCACAAGATTGCATACAAAGTAATCAATTGCAACCTTGTACGAGTAATTAACGCCCCGAATATTTGTAAAGATATTAAATTCTCCATTCACTTGGAGTGTGAAACTGAGACGTGAATTTGCAGAAAACTTATGAAGTGCGATTGTTTAAAGTGATATTTATCAGAGACGTTGACGACCCTGGTCCTGACCTGACCCATTGGTGTTAGGGACGGCGTGATGCGACAGTGCGAAAAAGATCAGGGGACCAGTGGATCTGGGTCGGTCTAACCTCTCTAAAGGATTCCGAAGAGCTGACCGTAATGCGATATAAATGGAGGCAGAATCGGCCGAATGAAAAGCCAACGGCAAGCTCGAGAGGAGATACATCAAGATTGGGCTGACGGTTGACTTCGCGCTCGACGGGGGGCAGTAAAAACTGGATCCTTCCACCATTGCCTCGCTCTTTTCAAACCTTCTCCCTTCGAGCATAATAAGGACAAACCTTTAATCTCGGGCTCAATTATAATTTCCTCCGTTCAGCCGACATCGCAGAACATTTCAAACCCTGGAACAAACGACGACCAAAGGGAGCGATCGTAGATTGAAAGTGGACCACCACCTCTGCAGTTTTTCTGCTCATGTGGACTCTTAAAAGATCTTACGTTTTTTCTTCTTTGGTTAATAAGGGTACGTTGTCTTCAACGCCATCTTGAAAGAAATCGTCCGTTGCTTTCCAAACAGAGTAGTGACGCTCTTATTGATATTTAAATTTTGATTTATTTAACAGGCTCTGTTTCAGGCCCACAAAGCACCAATTTTCGTCAAAGAGACTTAAGAAAACTTTCAGTTGGAGTGGGTGTATTGTCGTTTTTTTTTTCTCCATGATATAATCAATGCGCATAATAAGATAGGTCCTCACTCCATCCGATCGCAGAGTTGTGATTTGACACCCGCGTCTTAGATCCTTCTTTGATGTAATTTAATTCGTGAAATATTCCAACGGATGCTTGCCGGCGGGACAGGCAATCTAGGTTTAGGAATCCAGCGTCTTTGTCATTTCGGGCGAGAAAACGCTTTGTCATTTATGTTTCCGTTTCGGGGGTGTGCATTGGACCCCTCCGGTTGGGCATTATGTGAGAGCTTTGGTATAGGCGATGCACACAAGTACCGATGCCACCCAACCAGGTGTTCCTAAGCTTTCTAGGTCCCGAGTAACTACAGCATCCAGGAATCCCTCGTTCATCCCGTCGAACAATGGTCTCGAGCAGGCCCAGTCTTCGAGGATGGAAGAATTTTATCGGCGGCTCGGAATAAAGGAGATCACTATCTGGTTTATTAGGGTACCTTCGCTAGAAAGTTCGTCGATGCTTCTCTACTAAAGTGATAAACAAAGCACGCTCTCGCGGCTGGTGGCCCTGATTCGCGGCTCTTTATTTATTTCTTGTTTTGGCAGCAAATTTTTTTTTTTATTTAAATAAAGACGTTTATTTTGATAGAATTTCCCGAGGGGCTTCTCATTCAGAAATGTGAAAATCAGTGAACTGCTCTCTATAATAATCAAAAACAATTCCAGACAAGGTGAATCCAGAGCTGTTTTTCCTTTCTTCGGCCGTTTTTAATTTTCAAATCTTTCATGCTCAAACAAAACTACTGACTACTATGTCTTATATTGACTTAAAACCTTTTTAAGTAATTTCAAAAAAACACAAACATGTTATCTTGACACAGGTTTGTTGTAAAATTTGTTTTTGTAAACCTTGTTCTCTAACGACTAAAAATTGTTGCAAACCTTCATATTTATTTAAAAACTTTTTATTTTAATTCTATATTTTAATTGACTCTTGAAACAGAATCTCTAAATCCGAATTAGACAAATTTCACTAATTTCTCAATGACTCAATTCTAGCTGCGGCAATTAGTAACATTTCACTGAAAATCACTGAAATTGCAGTGAAATTTTATTAATGGCCGCGTCTATATACGTGTACCGAAATTTCAGTGCGAATAGCTCCAAACTACGACTAGTTTGTACTGAAATTTAGGTACACATATCTTAGTCGACACCAACGACTATTTGTACCGAAATTTCGATGCAAATAACCGAAATAATAGTTCAGAGCTATTTATACCGAAAACTTTTATATTTTGAAACGATTCTCCTTTTAAGACTATTGGGATAAACTTCCGAAAATCGCATACCTGTGATTAATTTGAGACATTATTTCGATAAATAGTGAATTAGAAGAAAAAAATTTAAATAAAAGTCGTGGCTCCATACATCTTTCAAATTCTGCACTTGTTTATTAACTACGCATTCATTATTAGCGGGGAAACACAAAGGGGGGTGGAAGTCTTCGTCCCGTCAGAATTCTTGTACGTATTCAATTTTTAATTTGGACTTTCTTACTAGAGTTATATTTTCTGTCACTTTATTTCATTATTTGGGGAGGGGGGGGGCACAAAGGGGTGGGTGTCTCTTCGTCTCGTCGGAAGTCCTGTACATATACTTATTTTAATTTTGACTTTTTTTACTGCAGTTATATATTTCTTGTACTTTATTTCATTATCAGAGGTGCAACACAAAATGGGGTTTATAATATCTTTGCTCAAGTGCAAAGATTGTTTTTTTTATAATGAGATGTGCAATATTTACACATTTTTTGAAAATTAAAATTTGCGGTAAAAATAGCTTCAGTCACGAATTCGGCTATCTGTACCGAAATTTCGGTACAGATAGCCCAGCGGACATCAATGACTAGTCATTTATGTATATAGACACTTTCTTTATTAATTGTAATAGCTGGAATTAAAATACTGAGAAATTAGTGAAATTTGACTAATTCAGATTTAGGGAGTAGTTCATTGATTTCCACATTTCTCAATGAAAAGCCCCTCAAGAAATTCCATCAAAAGAAACGTCATTTCACTGAAATTTCAGTGATTTTCCACTGATTTTTAGTGAAATTTTACTAATTTCCTTAGCTAGAATTAAGTCACTGAAAAATTAATGAAATTTGCCTAATTTAGATTTCGAGAATATGAATGCAGCAATTGATGATTCGTCAGTCAGAAGTCCCTCGGAATTTCCTATTTCTCTGAGGCTACCTCAATCAGTGAAAATTGACTGAAATTCCAGTGGGTTTTCACTGAAATTACTCTGGGATTTCAGTAATTTCCAAGTAAAAAAACTTACTGCAATTTCAGTAATTCTCATTTCAGTATAACTGATAGATCAGTAACTTTTTCTACTGGGAAATCAGTATAGTTTTGGCTGCCTCAATTAGTGAAAATTCATTGAGACATCAGTGACTACTTACTGAAATTTCAGTGTTTTTTCACTGATTTCCAAGTAGAAGAAATTACTGAAATTTTAGTTATGCTTACTAATAAATCAGCAACTATTTCTATTGGGAAATCAGTTAAATTTTACTGACAATCAGTAAGGTACTTTTGGCTACCTGAATCAGTGATACTATCAGTGAATACTCAATATAATTTCTCACTAGAAAAAGTTACTGAAATTTCAGTAATTCTAAATTCAGTATTGCTGATAGATCAACACCTTTTTCTACTGGGAAATCAGTGAAATTTCATTAGAAATCAGTAAGATACTTTTAGCTTCCCCAATCAGTGACAATGTACTGATAATTCACTTTCCTTGATTTCCCAGTAGAAAAACTTAGTAAAATTTCAGTAATACTTACAGACAGATCAGCAACTTTTTCTCCTGGGAAATCAGTAAGGTGATTTGGCTATCTTAATCAGTGATAACTCAGTATTTACTTATTGAAATATTCTAGCAGAAAAAGTTATTGAAATTTCAGTAATTCTAATTTTGGATTCACTGTTAGATAAGTAACTTTTTCTACTAGAAAATTAGTGAGATTTCAGTAGAAAAAGTTACTGATCTATCAGTGAAATTTCTGTGATTTCAGTTGCTAATCTATCAGTATTACTGAAATTAGAATTTCTGAAATTTCAGTACCTTTTTAAAAATCAGTGAAATTTCAGTAGAAAAAGTTACTGATCTATCAGTAAAATTTCACTGCTTTTACTGTGAAAAAAAGTTACTGCTTTATCAGTAATACTGAAATTAGAATTACTGAAATTTCAGTAATTCTAAATTCAGTATTGCTGATAGATCAACACCTTTTTCTACTGGGAAATCAGTGAAATTTCATTAGAAATCAGTAAGATACTTTTAGCTTCCCCAATCAGTGACAATGTACTGATAATTCACTTTCCTTGATTTCCCAGTAGAAAAACTTAGTAAAATTTCAGTAATACTTACAGACAGATCAGCAACTTTTTCTCCTGGGAAATCAGTAAGGTGATTTGGCTATCTTAATCAGTGATAACTCAGTATTTACTTATTGAAATATTCTAGCAGAAAAAGTTATTGAAATTTCAGTAATTCTAATTTTGGATTCACTGTTAGATAAGTAACTTTTTCTACTAGAAAATTAGTGAGATTTCAGTAGAAAAAGTTACTGATCTATCAGTGAAATTTCTGTGATTTCAGTTGCTAATCTATCAGTATTACTGAAATTAGAATTTCTGAAATTTCAGTACCTTTTTAAAAATCAGTGAAATTTCAGTAGAAAAAGTTACTGATCTATCAGTAAAATTTCACTGCTTTTACTGTGAAAAAAAGTTACTGCTTTATCAGTAATACTGAAATTAGAATTACTGAAATTTCAGTAATTTTTACCTTGCTATACAGTACCTTACTAAGTCAGGTCCTTTTAGCTACCTCAACCAGTGATAATTCACTGATAAATCAGTGACTACTCACTGAAGTTTCCCAGTGGAAAAAGTTACTGAAATTTCAATGATGCTTACTGAAAAATCAGTGACTACTAACTGAAATTTCTCAGTGGAAATTAGAAAAAGTTACTGAAATTTCAGTGATGCTTACTGATAAATCAGTGACGTAATTTTGACTCAGAAGTGTGTCACTGATTTCCTGAGAAATTTCATTGAGGAGCTTGTCACAAAGCCTAAAGAAAATTCCAAAGAGGGTTGTGATTGGTTTCTCACTCCTACCACATGATAAGGTGTTGTTTTTCTGGCAGAAGAGAGGAATTAATCTTAAGAGGTTGATAATCCGCGGAAGGGTTTGACACGCGAGGGTCTTAGGGGAACAAGAGGAGGGTCCCGCCACCTCTTGGGGAACCTTCACTCCTAGTTCTAATGTAACTAGTATATGCGATGCACGTACGTGCGGACAGTCAAGATCGTGTGGGTCTGCAGGGGTGCATAAGTGGACATAAATAGCAGAATAAATAGCAGAATCGCAGCAGCGTGCAGGCCACGAAGAGCGTCAAGAGGGAATGTGTCCCCTCCAGAGGAGATGGAGGACACGAAGCAGGAGAAGGTGGAAGTGCACGAGGGGCAGAGGATAGGGGACAGGGGAAGGTTACATCGTGGGCACTGCACGTACAGAGAGTCAGTTGTGTCTCGCGTACGCGAGAACCAATCCCAGTATTTGCACTTCCTTCCTAACGCGGATGGCGACCACCTCTCTGCAGGGGCGTATCCTTCGCTCCTAGAGCCCGCCCTAGGCTCTTCCGGTACGCTCAACTCACTTTGTCCCTATCTCCTAAGCCTAGCACCATGTGACAACTGACTATGAACTAGTTCTTGATGTATAAATCCGACCAGATCCTATGAATAATTGTAGTATTTCGATAGTTTTGAGGACGTGGGGATGTATCAGTGCTCTCTAAATTTGAATCAGTGATGTCTTTTGGCTGCGTCAATAAGTGAAAAGTCACTAAGGAATCAGTGACTACTTACTGAGAAGTCAGTGTCTTCTCACTGAGAAATCAGTGACTACTCATCACTGAGTGCCCACAATGCCCCCCTGAAATTTCAGTAGTTTTTCATTGATGTTCCAGTAGAAAAACTTACTGATCTATCAGCAACTAAGCCTCACTGAAATGTCGGTAACTTTTTCTACTAGGAAATTAGTGAAAAAACACTGGAATTTTAGGCCGTAGTAACTGATTTCTTAGTAAATTTTCACTGACTGAGGGAGCGAAATGTATTTCACTGATTCCTCGTTAAATTTCACTAATTCGCCAATGGGAAAAGGGTCTGATCTATCAGTAATACTGAAATTTCAGTAATCTTTTCTACTAGGAAATCAGTGTTTCCAAGTGGGAATCACATACTCAGAAAAAATATTCGGTTGAACCAATTAAATTTTGGTTGGTTCAACTAAAGAATTTGCTTGTTATACGGACAGTTTTAAAAGTGCCTTACTGCACTCAAAATATTTGGTTGAACCAATTAAATTTTGATTGGTTCAACTAAAGAAATGTTGACAAACCAACATTTCTGTTTAAATCAACTAAACGATTTTGTTGATTTAAACAAACATGCTGGTTGAACCAATCAAATGTTGGTTGAATATTCAAAATTATTTATTTTTGGTTAAATCAATCAAAACTTTTGGTTGGGTCAACCAAAAATTTAATTGTCCGTATAACAAGCAAATTCTTTAGATGAACCAACCAAAATTTAATGGGTGGAACTAAATATTTTTCTGAGTGCAGTAAGGTACTTTTAGCTATCTCAATCAGTGATAATTCACTGATAAAACAGTGACTACTCACTGAAATCTCCCAGTAGAAAAAGTTACTGAAATTTAAGTAATTCTATTTTCAGTATAACTGATAGATCAGTAACTTTTTCTACTGGGAAATTAGTGAAATTTCACTATGAATCAGTGATGTACTTTTGGATACTTTAATCATTGAAACTGCACTGGAAATCAGTGACTACTCTTTGAAATTCCAGTGGTTTTTCACTGATTTTCCAGTAGGAAAAGTTAATGAAATTTCAGTGATGCTTACTGTCAGATCAATAACTTTTTCCACTGATGGGACATCAGTGCAAAACAACTGGAATCTCAGTGAATAGACACTGATTTTTCAGTGATTTTTTGTTCGGACCATTAAATAAATTTTCTGAACAGTACCAAAGTCTGAGACTTAATGTTTCTGTACTAAATATTTCTTTGATTAGGAATTCACATTTCTCAATACTGATTGAGGTAGTCAGAAGTGTGTCCCTGATTCCCAGCATCCCTGATTCAAATTAAAAGAGTGATTATTCAATCCCTCTTCATCATTTATTTATTCCTTTATTTCGAAATTGATCATTTTGATCAATCAGTTGATCAATCACAAAATTGAATGATAAATTGGTTCATTACCAATAGGTTTCTTCTGGAAAGAGTAAGAATGATCTAATGATTTGAATATTTTGCTCATTTTAAGGACCTGATAGTCTTAGGATATCTTAGGATCTAGGAAATTGAAAATTCAGTTGCTGAATCCATTAACAAGAGTCAATCAATCATCCTGATAATATATCGGGGTCCCTAGATAAATTAACATAATTAGTAAAAAAGTGTAGATTGAAATCATCTTGCTTCAGAAACAATGGACCTCTCTTTAAAGAAGAACGAATTGGATAAAGATGATGCTATATTATCACAGTTTTGGGAGTCTAGTTCCATTAACAACTAATACTGGTCCAGTTCTGGATGTAAATTTGTAAATCTCTCCAGATGAAATGAATTGTAAAGTTTCGTCAGTTTTTGAGAGTTTGGAAGATATCAGTGATTATTCAATTCTTCTTCACCAGTCACTTCAATTTTTTTAATTAAATAAATAATTTAATTCAAATAAATAAATTTAAAATTCCAAATTTAGTACAAATTGAGTACTCAGAAAATTCGTTTTGAACGACGATTTAGTTTCTAATAGGTTTCTTCTGTAAAGATTAAAAATATCTTAATGACTTGAATCCTAATATCTTACTCTTTTTAAGGATGACCTAGAAATTCTAGGATATCGAAAGTCGAAAGTTTAAGTTCAAAATGATTTTCACCCTGCTTCGCAAATGGTATCATTTTAGGAAGAAAAATTATATCTTGGTGTATTATTTTAAATTGAACCGTTTATCCCAAATCGAAGAGTATGTTACTGAATCTTGAAAAACACTTGGCACTCGATCTTCGATTGTTAAAATTAAAGGGCTTTCAAATTCGAAATTAAGTAGTCATGATGACAGTTTGTTTAAAAAAATGTACGATGCTAATCCGTTTAATGCAGTTATGATATTTAATATTTCAATTTTTTATGAATCTCGTCTGACTTCACCTGAAGGTGATTAATTATTTCTGAACTTTTGAGTGTTTTGATAGATGATTGGAATTCTAGTTTCTCGATTTCCTTAAGAATCTAGGGATGTATTCATCTTCCTTCACTATTCAATTCTCACCGTCTGTTCATTCATCACTCATCCATTCACTGATTGTATACCTAAGGTTTGGAACGTTCCAGTGAACAAACCATTTCTAGACAAAGTCTTGAAATATTTTTCTAACTGCAAATAAATAATAGCAGTATGAGCTTCTTTATCACTTCATTACTTTCTTTCTATAAATCAACACTGTAAAAAGTTGGGTTCCAATTTTACATGGACCTTTTTTTATGAATATTAATTTAGCTGTACTGTTTTAAATTTCGATAACTTCATACTGTTAATTTCAATGCAAAATAATTGATTGCTTGATTCAAAGATGGTCTCCTTTTAGGACTAAAGTTGTATTAACCCTCAAATACCACACTATTGCGAATTCGCACCAGCAAAATTTTCAAACAAGTGTGACATTTCAGAAAAGTTCTTCTCATTTCTTTCTTTTTTTGC
>JBAGKK010000278.1:445438-470195 GCA_037177015.1 Euceroptres primus
TCTTGTTTAAATAATACAAGTAAATTAACATTGTCCCTTATAAGGTGTTTTGGAGTACAAGCATACGTCTGACACAAATATAAGGAGTCAACATGCTGGTTCCTACCCATAGAAAAAAATGCTTTTATATTATCTAGCTTTTCACAAGCGACGTAATCAACACAGTAAAAATTGGAGGTTTCTTTTTGTTGCAGTTCTAGTTTTATATAGGGAAATCACATAGAACGTGGCGCCATCTATGAGGGTTCCTTTTTGTTGCAGTTCCCTTGGAACCAAAAATCGGTCCTAATAGAAACTCCAGTTTTTTCTGTAAAATATAATTACTGAATTTGGTTGTGCTTCAATTGGCATTACATCTTCATGCTTTTTGAAAGGCTAATATTCAACGCCATCTACAGATTGTATAATTTTTTCTAAAAATTTATACTTTGGTTTATTTAACGATTTTGAGTAGACGTGAACATTTCAAATCTCAATCCATTCAGATATATCAGTAGAGTCAATTTTTACACAATTGGAAGGACCACAAAATATTGCCTGCACACTATTTGGAAGAAAATGTCCGTGACGCTTTTCTTTCTTCTCATTTTTTACAAAATTCACAACAGATAATTTCATAGACTGTGTTTCAAACTGCATCTAACAAATTTTGATTCTAAGGGAACCCCTTTTCCATAGAGTCACAATAAAATAGAACCTCTAGTTTTTTTCTGTATTGAAGCCCGAGAATCAAATTGTAAACGTTCATTATCATTAACTTTTTTCATTTTCAATCTTACCTCTGTAATCAACGAACATAGAATTCTATTTTTAGATCCAGGCGTGAATATTATAGGTCACAAGTTAATGAGTTTTTTTTTTAAAAAGAGTTTGTCCTTTTTTTAGAAGACCAACTTATGTGTTGTTCCCTCAATAATTATAACTAGGTCCATAGTGGATAGTTGCAATTGATATAAGAAAAACTCACTGAAGATTTGAATGATCTTTGTTTCTTTTTGCATTAAAGTTTAAAGTTTCATTTTATTGTTTCACAATTATAAATCTGAGCATTTATCCCTAACTTTTCAGTTTTGATTTTAATACCAAAATATCTAAAAAAAAGACTTGGAAATGGATAACGGAAAAAAAGTGGAGATGAAGATTCGATCATTAATAAAAATTCCTCTGAGTGCTCATAATAAAGATCTCTGAACTGATTTGACGTTCTGATAAGTTTTTTGCGTCTTTGGGGGTGTTGTTAAGAAAATACTTTTGAAAGGAGCCCTCGAAAGATGAAATAGTGTCAAAATTCCGCCAGGAAGAGGCAATGCACATGGGACGGTTGTTCTTTCACCCCTAGTCACTGGTGCACACTGTTTTTTTATACCTAACCCCAACCATGAGTCACATAATAGCTTCTCCACGTCACGGCCTAATGATTTATGCTTCGCGCCGTACACTATGCCTATGGACTATGCTGGGTTTTATGTATTTCTGTGCAATGCGAGGTTTTTTTTTACGTTCTCACCCTGGGATTGTCAGGGGCGGAGGACGCAGGATGAGAGGGGAGGTAGGTCGAAGGGAGAATCATAAAGCGTACGAGACCTCGGTTAGCGAATGCGACTAACTACCCAGCCTATATAGATCGATATAATTAATAGCTTCGAAGTATCGGGTAACATATGGCCTGGGACAGAACGAAAGGAACCAAGGTCCGGAGACCAAGATGCGATCGACCGATGCCGCCACCTCAAAGTTGACCGCGGCTCGACCAAGCAAAGGGATTAAAGACAAATAAATGAATGTCCAACAGCGAAAAAAAGAGACAAAATTCCCGACCGCATGCTAATTTCTACCTGTGCCTGTGAGGGGGATGAAACGCGCTCGCCGCTTCTGTCCCACTTTTGCTGTCTTGCTACAGTTCTTGAAAATTCTTTTTGCCGTTTTTTAATTAGAAATTCACTTCGTAAGTTAAATTCTTTGAAACTGGGACGTTGCCAAGATGAATTATATTTAGATTTGACGGTTTTTTTGGAGATAATTTAAATTAATTACTACTCTAATCTGCAGAGATATCGAGAAAATAAGTTCTAAACAAAATATTGGTGAAAATTGCAATTCAAATTCAGAGAGAACTGGGATAGCATAAAAATGTATTAAAGTATTATATGAAAATAGATAAAAAAGCGTTGATGAGATTATGAGTTGAAAATAAATGAAGGATTGATAAGCGATTTCCTTAAGATTTACAACTACAATTTTGTTAAAATTACAACGAAAATCTTTATTAAATTTTACAAAGAAACAAATGCAGGCTTCACAGCGCAAAATGCTTTCAGAAAAGGAGAACTGGGGTGACTTTTTCACAAAAATAGGGGAAAAATAGGGAAATAAATTATATTGAATATAATCTTTAGTCCTTTATGTTTCTGCGTGAGGCAAAAAGAAACAATACATTTATCTAAAATGTTATATTAAAGTTTATTCAGTCCTATTAAATTATTAAATGTTCTCTTCGGTCCACCAATTTTATAAAAATGTTATACAATGTTATAAAAATTATGTTTGGAAAATCATTAATTTTTTCATACAAAATGTCTTATTAATGGCATAATTATTTTCATTAAGTAAGTCAATTAGTATCTATTATTATGCAAAACGAAAAACGACCTGGAATTTTTTGAGACTAGAAAAACCTAGAAAAGACAATAAATGTTTTCAATCTTTACTAGAAAAACATATCAAATTAAATTATTATACGATTTTGAAGGAGTTAAATTTGAAACTCTTAAAATTTTAAATACTTTCAATTTTCAATTGTTCAATTTTGAAAGCTTTAGTATTGAAATGTTCAATTTAGAACGTTTTCAAAATTTTGGTTATTCTATTTTGAATGCCTAATTCAGAAGACGTTTAATTTTTTAAGAATAAATTTTAAATTGTACGATTTCGAATGTTTGCATTTAAAATTTTTATTTAAATCTCTAATTTTCAATTATTCAATGACAAATTAAAAGATTTTCAGATTTCATTGCTTATTTCAATATTTCAAGTCTGCCACAGCGAGTCTCTTTCTTTACTTTTGCTCATTTTATTTTTTTGAAAGTCACTATTTGTTCCTCTTTTTTAAGTTACTTAAGGTCACTTTTTTAAAGCAGAGTCAATGTTTACACTTTTTTTACAGGATTTTTATTTTATTTTTTTTCATATTTATCTCCATTTATTTGGAATTTACTCTAATGTATTGCAAGTACGAATATTGTCACATTTTTATATTTTAAATTTAAGACTCAGAATGGATACGTTAGAGGTTAGAATACATAATAATACCACAAAAAACTCTAGATTCTGACTACTAATATATGGAGGGTGAAATATATTTAACCCTTTCAGATCTGACTTTTTTGATGAGGAGAAACACTATTTTTTTGCGTTTAATCTTTTAGTGCCCATTGTGCCATATATGGCATATTCACTTTTTTCAATTTTCTAGAATTTTTATGTAATAAACTTAAAATTCCGAAAAATAAATATGTGAATAAGATTAAAGTGGACTATTCGACATCTCTTACAGGGGGCTATAAATTATCTTGCACTCAATGGATGCCGAGGAAACTAAAAAAAATGTTTTAAAAAATTTATTGCAAAAATCGCTCAAAAAATTATCGCAGATTATCGCTGAATTTTTTTAGAATTTTTAATCAACGGATTCTGGGTGCGTTAATCACTATTTCAGGGTCTAAAGAAGTAAAAAAAAATCAACTTTAGAAAATCGAGTTTTTTTTACCATTTGAATTTTTTACTCGTGAACTTAAAAATAGTTTCTACCCGAGGGGTTAACCACTACTAAATTCAGGTGATAACTTGTTCCTGAATTCTTTTGAATTCATCTTGAATTCTTTGAATTCACGATGAATTCTTTGTATTCTTTTGAATTCATCTTGCATTCTTTGCATTCTTTTACATTCATCTTGTATTCTTTGAACTCTTTTGAATTCATTTTGTATTATTTGAATTCAACTTGTATTCTTATTTTGAATTCTTCGGAATTCAACTTGAATTCAGGTGTACATCAAAATTGCTAACGTTTAACCCCTCAGAAGAAGATTGGTGGCACAAGTCTCTATAAGAAATCTTTACATTTGAAACCCGATATTCTTTAAAATAAGATTGCAATGTACTCGGGAGGTATTATCATCGATCATATTATTTTCACTCGTAAATATTCTGAATGCTGAATAATTCTTGTAATCCTTGCAATGATTGTAGGCAATGGAATACTGAAATGAGACAAACTGAAGGAGGTACTCAGAAAGTAAGAAAATTTGAACTCGGTACTGAGGAGGCTGGTCTTGAATGGTGCGTGGAATGCAGTAAAGCAAATAAGCTCGCTCGCGAATAGCTAATTATGCTTCTTGGCATTCCTGTTTCTGGTTAGGCATCAGGCACCATCGCGCAGGATTACAAGCTAATCCACCTCGTAGGAGGACACGAGCGGCCGCGGTCACCCGGCATCCGTACTTCGGGATAATGGCGTTGTTTAATGTTTAATCATACCCGCCGTGCGCTCGCTCGGAGTATAATCAGAGTATAATTCAGACAACAACTTCAACCACCGGTCGCCGCACGGCGGATGGCCTGCGATCTGCGGTCGCGGGTTCAAGCCTCGGCTGCTGTACCGGACTACGTGTACCTCTTTACCTTGGCTCGTCTCGTCTTAGAAACTCACCTTAAGCCGCACATTATAAGGAGTCATCCGGCTGAAAGAGAATCTCCCAGACCCAGGAGTTCGCGGTTCGATTACTTCAGTCCGATTATTGAATTCTACCTTACTTCTCTTCCATGGAATTTCCTCTTATTTCTCCAAATTAAATAGCCTCTTTTGAGAAAGTCATTATTTTGTCTAAGATTTTTACTGGGTTATTAGTTTATAAATTGAGCTGAAATTACCATTCCTTTTAGCTGAGAGAATTTAACTTTCCAATTTATACAGAAATTGTACCTGGTTAGATTCCACTCAAATCAGCTTCTCGTTGCTTTAATCAAAATTCTCTCTCTTGCAGGTAGACTTGTTTAGGAATCACAGGTCACAGTGGATGTAGGGGAATTCTTTTTCGAACAGGGGGATTTCTATAAAAAGGACGAATTTTTTTCTTTGAAAAATACCAAGGGAGCCAAAAATTTTAATAAATGCAACATTTTTATCAGAGAAATCAAATTGAGGAACTGAAAATGACAACTATTCTAAATCTGAATCAGTTAAAAGTAACTGATTGTCAGTCAAATTTACCTGATTCAAAAAGCAAGAAGTCAGTCACTGAAGATCAGTTAAAATCTACTGATTCAATCAATTAAACGGAAGTGACTAATTCAATCAGTAATCTTCAAAAGTTGGCGCTCGGCGGCGAAATGACTAATTATTCAGTCAAAACTGACTGATCCGTCGGTTGTTTTTGGAGAGATGCGCATGTGCACAACGCAGAATCTCACTGATGGTTCATATTCCCCCCCCCCCGTATTTCAAATAAAAGGAATTGAAAGCTTTAAATCCATTAATATTTTTAATTGATATTACACGTTCGAAATTTAAAATATTAAGAATTTAATCAATTCTAATGTGAATACAAAAATTACGGTAAATATGAAAAAAATGTACCGTAACTCACATACTCATAGCAAAATTGTTTCAGATTCCACAATTTAAAATTTCGGAAGCGAAATATCAATTAAAAATATTAACAGATTTCACACCTTTAACTCAGACTCTGCTAAATTTTTATATTTTAAAATCAAATGTGAAATGAACAACTTTTAATTTTATGAGATCAAATCAATTTAATTATTAGACTGTGTTCATAGTACACTCATCGTTGAATTATGGGCCACTGGATTACCGGCCGGCTTCATGGTCATTCACACTTCACTGATTCTGTCTCCCCCCCGAGCGTCCCTTGACCGGCCTGCATCGCTCGAACCGCCAGAAGTTGTTTACATCGCAACTCTCTGCGCATTTACTTTTTGTACGTTCAGAGACTATATACGCGGTCCTGAATGTTGACATAAGGCTGCTCGCTCGTCGCTTTAAATCCGGTTCAAACTGGATTTTAATAGCATTGAATTGAGGACCGTCTATCCCCGAGCCCGGTCCATAACTCAACGATAAGTGTACATTCAAATGTACTAAGTACGAATAACGTTATAAATATGCAATATGCATACAGACAAAAATGTATATGTATAAACGAAAAACGGCATATAACATAAAAAAGGTGCTTAAATTATTCGTCTTTTTCTAAGTTATCATTCGCAGAGGAATTGAAACTCTTTAAAGTCGCGTCCAAAAATTGAATCGAATTTTTTGGCCATTCTGAAAATTCAATTTTAGATATTATAAAAATAAAAAGTTTAGATTTCAGAAAAAAATATTAAACTTATAAAATTCTTTATTCTTATTAAAAATTTGTTGTACTTTAATTTATATATTACCAAATTTCAAATTATTAGATTTTAAATGATGACATTCTCTGTAAAAGTTTGTTACTGCAGGATTTTACAGTTTCAAACAACTTAAAATGTTTAAATAACTTAAAAGTTTTAAAAAACTTAAAATACCTAGCTTAAATGTTATAATTCGTTCACCTTTTATTCTTCCAAACATTTTCAAAAAATTTTCCCACAACCGAATTCATAAAAATATTTTAAAATAAAAATTCATAAAAGTATTTTTAAATATTCCTAAATTAAACTTTTTTGCACATTTTTTCCCTTATTTCGAGTATAATTTATAATTGTAGTACATTTTGCAGCTTGCTTCACAGCTTTTATGGAAATTGTTTTGTTCTCAAACTCCTTTCAGAAAATTTTGGTGAGCCTTTCCAAAAATTATCTTTAACTGTTTACTTTATTTAATCAAGTTTACAAAATTCCTGACTCTGAATTTACCATGAGTCTCCTGACTTCAAAAAAATTAAAAACTAGAAGCTCAGATCTACAGTTAGGAGAATCAATAAAATCGTGAATAAATTTTTAGAAATAAGTTTGAGATCATCACGAGGTTCAATGACTTGCATTCTACGGAAGAAATCAGTCTAAATCGAAGACTCTGATTGCTTCATTCCCTTCTGATCTAGAACCTACATCTGACAACGAATTTATTCATTTTCCAGCGTTTTGCAAAGCGAACAATATTTAGTTGAAATCTTCACAAAAAGTTCTGAAATTTCTTCGACGTGATGATTTGTACACAATTTTCCCAAATGTGGACATAGCATATCGAATGTTTGGTGCTATGGCTGTGACAAACTGCAGTGCCGAAAGAGCTTTCTCTTGTTTTAAAAGGATAAAGAATTATCTTCGTTCGACAATGAAAGAAGATCGGCTCAACAGTTTGGCACTGCTGTGCATAGAAGCGGACACACTTCTTTCCTTGGATTTCGAAGATTTGATAACAGATTTTTTTCATCAAAAAACAAAGCGAAAGTGCTTTTGAAAACTTGCATCTTATGATATTATATCAGTTCCCTTGTTCAATGTATCGCATTTGCTTACAATTCTAAAAATATATTATGAGCTTGAATGACTATGAATAAAAAAGATATTAGCTATAATAAAATTTTTCATTTGTGAACTATATATTATATGTGAAAAATCCTCTCCGAAATTCCGTAATATCTTTATAATATATCCAGAAAAGAGTCGAGGGGTTCGATGGAATAAGGAAGCGTGCTTGTAGGTTAAAAACATGTATAAGTTCATTTTTTAAGTTTTTAAGTTTTCAGTGCAAAATTGTTTGAGATAAAATTTATGACAAAAAAATCAAATAGAGTAACCCGCAAACTTACACATGTTTAAATAAATGACTGTGCAATTGTTTGTTATGCTTGAACATGCTTGTTCCGACTGTTAAACTTGCATATATATTATGGAAAATATGACATGAATAACAAGTGCAAAAGTTGTCAACAGATAGAGGTTATGTTCGACAATTGATTGAACAATCAGTAATGCAGAAATAATAAATGAAAAAAATTAATCATGTTGCATTATTAATTCAATCGGAAGGTTCGACCAGTGTCCACTTAACTATTTCATCAGTTAAATTTCAAAAAATAACTGATCTGTCAGTTAAACTCGGTTGTATTGATTTAATCAGTCAAATTTTAACTGATTCAGATTTAGAGTAGGTAAAGATTTAGGTAAAGTCCACTTAAAGATGGCCCCTCTAAATCGTATAAATTTATATTGTTAGACCATGAAAAATGAGTAAAACATGTCTTTGTTTTGTCAAGTCTTATAAATTAATTAATTGCAGAAAAGACAGCTTTTAAACGCAAAAAATGTCAAGGATACATTAAAAACTCCTCTCGCATATACAAGAATTTGTTTGAAGCTTAAATGTATGTTTGAAATATCAAATGAAAGTTGTAAATGCAAACTTGAAAATACGAGATTCTCTAAAGTTTGTTACTGCCTTTGTATCGAGTAAAGTTATTTAACAACAAAAGAGATAGTTGAGGCAGCTTTCCTTCTTTGGCCCAGCTTCTCTGCTCCAGTGTAGTATGCGAAATCTCAAGAAGGGGGAAAGCTCGATGCTATAAAGTAAAGACTCAAGTCCTCAGTTGAAGGACCGCATCACAACGCAATCCGTTCTAATGCACTGCTGATGTTCCTCCTTCTATCTATACATACACGTACTCAATACTCATACATGGAAACCAAAAATAGTATGTACGAAGAAACGAGAGGAGTTTTCTCCCTTGTGTGATGGTGGCACGTACAACGTACATGTGGGCATATACTTGCTGTTTTAAGCCGTAAATACGGTTAGTTACAGCATGTCCGTACTGCGTGACCGAGCGACGAAAATTATAAAATAACGTCCTGGACAGTCATAGAATGAGAGCGAAACGAAATAAGATAATGAAAAGCATACGCCGATAATACAACTACAGGAAATAAATCTTGAATTCAGTATCAAATTATAAGAAAATTCAATAATACAATTGTACACAGAAAAAAATCTGTTAAATTAACAGAAGTCATCTGTTAAAATAGGGAAAGCAAATTGTTTGTTATATTTACAGAAATTTCTGGTAGGAATTTGGGACAGACACACAGTGGTTCAAAATTGGATTTTTGCTGACAAATCAGTCTACTAGTTACAATTTTTATCTGAATCAGACGTCATTTTTTAAAAATTGACGGTGAATAAATTCCTTAGTGACTCGAGGTCGATTTTTGAGTTTTTTGTTTTTTCATAATTCTGTCTAAAGAACAAAAGCAGAAAAAATGTTGTTTCAGAAGCTATTTTAACCCAGAAAAAATTATTTAAGTAATCTGAATATCAAGCTAAATTAATGCATTTGCAATTGAAGTACGTAAATAATCGATTAGATAAGTAATTTAATTGTGATAAACAAATTTTATAAACAATTACTCTAATGTGCCACTTTAGCATGGGAAACATTTTTTCTTCACTATAATCGCTGAGATTTATTATGAAAGTGTCATTTAATAATATACAATTGACAAAAATTAAGAATTGTTATTGTTATAAACAAAATTTATAAACAAATACTCGAATTTGACATTTTCAAGCAGAAAAAAATCTTTTCTGGCTTAAAATTACTGCAGATCGTTATGAAAGTGTCAACTAGTAACAAAACATAGACAAAAATTAAGAATTGTTATTGTTACAAACAAATATTATAAACAAATGCTTGAATTTGACATTTTGAAGAAGAAAACATGTATTTTCTGGTTTAAAATTACCACAGTTCGTTATGAAAGTGTCAGCTAGTAAAAAAAAAAACAATGACAGAAATTAAGAATTTTTATTGTCATAAACAAATTCATAAATAAACTTTTAATCTTCATGCACTTCTTTCAGGTCAGCCTATTCTCCTCTGATCAATCCTGATTAAAATTGTTCTGATTTATTTTTCAACTACAAAAATTAATCGACAATAAAATATTTTCTTCGCTATTGAAAAACTGCATTTGTTTATAAAATTTTTTTTAACAATGCGTTATGTCACTAAACAAAGAATTAAAATTATAATAATAATTATAATAATAAATAAAATTTATTATATTAAAATTTTCTTGAATTATTTTCATTTTTTTTGACGATCTTCTTTGTTTAATGTTAAAATGCATTGTTATAAACAATGCTATGAACAAATTCAGTTTTTTATTAGTGAAGAAAATATTTTAGTGACGGTTCATTTTTGTAGTGGAAAATAAATCAGAATAAGTTCAATCAGGATTGATCAGAAAAGAGTATGAAAATTAAGCGTTTATTTATGAGTTTTTTTATGACAATAAAGATTCTCAATTTCTGTCATTGTTTTTGTATTAGCTGACACTTTTTAAACCAACTGCAGTAATTCTAAGCAAAAAAAACTTTATTTCTGCTTGAAAACTAACTATTTTCAAACTAAATCTCAGCAATTATAATGAAGTAAAAAATTTTTCTGTGCTAAAATGGCACCTTAAAGTAATTGTTTGTAAAATTTGTTTATTACAATTAAATTACTTATAAAATCTATTATTTACGTATTGTAATGGCTAATTTGATCGGAAACAAAATTTTCCACATTTCGGCTTTAAAAAACTTGATAAAAAACTGTTTAAAATTAAAAACCTGAAGAAATAGGCGCTTTGACTAACTTTTTTTCCGACTGTCTGGCCAATTCTTCCTGAAGCCTAATTTTTATCGCTTTTTATGTAAAATCAACCGAATTATCTGTTATGTAAATAGATTTTAAGAAAAATTAGTAATCTGTTAATCTAGCACATACTTCTGTTGATTTTACAGAACAGCGTGTAAAATCCCCTGGCTTAACAAAAATTTCTATAAATATAACAGCCAAAATCTGCTTGACCCTATTTTAACAAATACCTTCTATAAATTTAGATGGGGGCGTATGTAAGTTACCAAAAGTGCAGTAACCGAACCAGTATTATACCGAAAATTTTTTTACCGAATTCCCAAATTTCCGAATTTTCAGATTTCCGAATTTGCCTCTTACCGAATTTTCAGATTCCCGAATTTTCGTCTTACCAAATTTTCAATGTACCGAATTTGCATCTTACCGAATTTCCATTTTACCGAATTTTCATATTACCGAATTTTCATTTTACCGAGTTTTTAGTTTACCGAATTTTCATTTTACTGAATTTTCATATTCCCGAATTTAAAAACTGAAAAATCGGTATACTAAAAATTCGGGAATTTGCGATTCGGTAAGATCCAAATTCGGTAAACTGAAAATTCGATAAAATGAAATTGAGAATATGGAAATTCGATAAAATGCAAATTCGACAAATTGAAAATTCGGGAATCTAAAAATTCTGTATGATACACATTTTTCTTTGTGTAATATTTTATTTTCACTTCTGTGAAAGTTGTGGCAGAATAAATTCGATACTTAGGAAACTGTTCAAAGTGGCAGTCAATTTAACAAACTGGCGTCTTTAAAACGTGCACGAATGGATGGAATTAATGACCCCACACTCGGTTTTTTCGCTGGCTTTTAGCTTGCCACGTTTTTTTAATTTCACTAAATATATATAACAATCTCCGGAGCCCTAACTTGCTTATAATAACTCGACGGTCAGATAATGACGATCTGCTCCTCGCATTATTGTTTCTGTGGCAGGTTGGCTGCGACTTCCATAATTGCTTGCCTAATTTACCTCCAACTTGTTATAATGCTCGGCAAAACTGGTGCGTGGGCTGGTGACAAAAAAAAGACAAAGAAGAAATTTCCTCATATTTGCCTATTTAAATATGGATTTTGATAGGGCTCCGACCAGAATTTCTAGTCTAGAATAAACTGACCCCCCAATGAACTATTTCTAGTCTAGAAAAATCTGACAGGACCCTATCGGCAATATATTGCCTCATTTGGAAATGAGAAATCTGATAAGACCCCGACCAGAGATGGTCGGAATGTTGGAATTTTTCTATTTAGATTTTATTTATTCCTATTTAATTAAATCAAACTGGGACCTTGTAGGGGCCCTTTTTTCTAGTCGGGTTGTGAAAGAGAACGCTACCAGAAAGTCTATCAGGGCCCAGATCGAAAAACCGTTACGAATCCGATGGGGCTCCTAATTTTCCTCACTAGAGCCCGATGAAAAATAGGGAAAACTTTTTGTAGCCCCACTAGAAGCATTTCAAAATTTCTATTCGGCAAGGAAACAATGAATTCTCATTCCACTGCCAATCGTTTTATTCAAAATCATTTTAATTGACTTTCCTTGAATTATTGTGCTGTACAGACTGGTTTAATTTTAATCAGTAAAGCAGATATTATTTTATCGATGGTCCAAGGTGGCTTTGGAGTTTGTCGTGTATCTCCCGATTTCCTCATAATAAATTCAGATTAAGAGGTCGTCAAAGTGCGTGGGCAGTTACTTGGAGGATGTTTTTATGTCGGTTAGGAGTAAAAAAGAAGCTCGAAGCAAGGGGATGCCAGAGAACGCAGAAACGAAAGAAGGATCTTTTACGGGTCTTTTAAAGGCAGCGAAAAGAAAGGACTTTTTCGAGCATAAGTCACGCCGCAGACAGAAGAAAGGAATTAAAGATGGCTGTGATTGCCATTGGATCGAGGCCAGAAGCGTCTTACGTAACTAAGTTTTTCGAGCTCAGGAGCCACCAGGGGAAACGAGAGGAGAGCGTTGTGTATTAGGAATTCATATCTTGGGTGGGGTTGGGGTGGTAGGATAGAGGTTTCTCAAGTGTGATCAATACGAACTCATTCTTACAACCAGCGATACTCAACCCCCAATAGAAAAAAAACTTCAGCTTTTGTTTCTCAGTCGATTCATTAGCATAAAAAATAACCGGGGATTAACCACTAGCAATTTTGACGTAAACCGGAATCAAGAATTCAAAGAATTCAAAGCATTCAAAAGAACTCAAAGAATTCAGAAAAATTCAAAGAATTTCGAAGAATTAAAGGTGACTTCGAAATATTCAAAGTGAATTTAAAAAATTCAAAGTGAATTCAAAAGAATTCAAAGAATTCAAGGTAAAGTCAAAGAATTCAAGATGAATTCGAAGAATTCAAAGAATTCACGGTGAATTCAAAAAAATAATTCAAAGAATACAAGATGAATTCAAAATAATTCAAAGAATTCATGGTGAAATTAAAAAATTCAAGGTGAATTCAGAAGAATTCAAAGCATTAGAAATAAGAATACAAGGTAAATTCAAAATTTAATTCAAAGAATACAAGGTGAATTCAAAATAATTCAAAGAATTCATGGTGAATTCAAAGAATTCAAAAGAATTCAAAAAATTTTAAAAATACGAAAAATTCTAGGTGAATTCAAAAAAACTCAGGACCAAGTGTATACCTGAATTCAGTAGCGGTTAACCCCTCGAAAATAACAATCCCCATATTTTTTGTGTCCTAAAAACAAGCTTTTTCTCATCCCTTAATCTTCTTTCATTTGTGAAAAAAGAATTGTTAAATTTTTTTTTCAAGTCCAGGGTTTTTAAAGTTTTAGATTACAATCCAAACCAATTCTCTAAGTTGCAAATTCACTGTGTGGGCCATTTTTTAAGTTGGATGGTCGAAAATCCGAATTTCGAGAAAATCGACAATTTTTGAAGTCTAAATTCAAAAATGTGCCATTTTCTCATTTATCAACCCTGAGAGTTCCTTTTGTTTAAAATATTTAAAATTTATTTGGATTTTTGCCCCGAAATTATGTATACCGGAAATCTCAGGGTAACATTTTAATCGGCAGCGAAATGGGAAATAGAGAAACAAAAAGCTGACGAAAATCCACTTCAGATCAAAATGATTTATGGCCGAGGATATTGTTACGGAAATTTCCGTACAGCTGGCATAGAGCACAAAGAGGGCGCAGGCTAGGGTTACGGAAAATTCCGTAACACTAGCCTCAGCCCATGCTGAAAATTAGTGGTTCAGAACCCAAAAAAAAGTAAAAGTTGGTTTTTTTAACACACCCTATTGTGGAAATTGGTCAATTCTATAAAAGGAACAAGTTCGGCGTCAAGAATTTCGATATAGAAATTGAAATATATTCCCTGACAAATTCTGCACAATTTAAAAAAAAATGAAGCCTCTATAAAGAAAAAATTAGAATTAGAGCTTTCTTCAAATTTGAAAGTCGAAAAACAGTATGTCGAAAAAATTTTAATTAAAGTTTGCGAGAGTCATAAAAGCACGTGCATAGAAAAAAAATCGTTTATTATTTGGTTAGAGGAATTACTAGTTTTTTCAAATAACTGAAAATCTAGAGTTTGTAAACTATTTTTTTAGTTAATTTTTACTAGAATATAACTATTAAGTAGTAATCCCACTTTTTTCGGTGTGTTATCAAAATTTTTCGGTATGTGCATTCAAACACAAAATAAACCGACTTCCTGTTGCTTGCAACACAGTAAAGAAGAACACTTAAAATTGTTACACGTTAAAATAGTTTGGCTTAAATTTAGTAAAATTTTTCTGGATATAAGCAAAATTGACTTGATTTTAAGGAAAATTTTTCTGAATTTAAGACTCAATTCTGAAATTCAGGTAACGTGGTATTAAATTTAAATATTGTTTAAATCAAAACAAAATTTTACTGAATTTAATCCAAACCATTTTAAGGTGTAAAAATTTTAAGTATTCTTTTTTACTGTGATTTTAAAGTATCGTTTATTTTATTGGAACTTTACTTACATCAAAGTTCCAATAATATAAACGATACTCTAAAATTTTTTTCCCCTCTGAGTGCCTAAAATCACCAATTTTAACTCTCACCTACACAAAAACACAAAAATCTCGTAAATAACCCGACAGCCTGTTCCTCTTCTGTCAGACGTCCACAAATAATGTTTATGTATCTTTTAAAGTAAATTTATTGTATAGTAATTCTATAGCACACTGTAGACTATATATAAAGTTTTTTTTTTATTGAATGAAGTATGTGAAGGCATTCGTCTGGAAGTAGGATAGCACAAGAAACGGATTTTCAATTAAATTCTAAAGCGAAGTAATTTCACAAATATAATTAAGGCCATTATACTGACTTTCCAGGGAACTCGCGAGTAGGTCATTGATTAATTCTTAACGCTTACGTTTTCGCCGACGCCAATTATTATCGATCCGATCTATAGCTAATGACCTATACTTGGTGTGAAAGTATCAGACCTCAATCAAATGTTCATAAAATAATGATCTAGAAAATGTGCCATGTGCATTCATCGTTAATCGAAACCCGGAAAAAAGACTTTTGTTAGAATTACATAAAAAGAGTTCATACTGATTTTTCTTCTTGAAAGAAAGAAAGAAGATTTTTCTTTCTTGAAATAAAGAAAGAAAAATATGTTAGTTGTAGTAGATCAGGTAATAAGGATTGGTATTTTGGAAAGTTGTCGAAAACTCTTTCGGTCGAGAGTAACATGAGAACCATCGTTAAGATGTTTTCGCGTAATTTCAGATCTTCCGCGCGTCTTGGCAGAACATTCACTCCCGAGGAGGTTGCTGATGGTGTGGGGGTTGCAGACATACATTAATAACCAGAAGATACGTATCTCTGATATAACCCACCCCCAGGATAAAGATACATTCCCCATATAAATGTATGACTAACGGGTAGAAGCTTGCGCCGAGCTTATTAGGGAGAAACGAGACTCGTATAAAGCGAATCTTCGTACTTATTTTTCCGAAGAACCTCTCCACTTGCTTCCACTAATAAGAATACGTTTGGATTTTCACTACACCGACCAAGAAATATCCTAGCTTTTCTATTTTCATCTGGAGCCTTCTGCACCACTTCAGTTGCTATTAATAAAACTCACTCCATATAGGAGCAAGTTGTGGAAAATTTTCTATTCAAAACAACGATTAATATTCATGGAATCACTCAACCTGAAAACAGATGATCCTAGGGTAAAAGTAGACCCGGAAGAATTCATCAAAATATATTTTATGCAGAAAAATATGATTTTGAGAAAGATACCTTGATTTGGATTCAGACCATGTGCCTGGTGTTATTTTCGTGGCCGACCCGGTCATCGAGCGAGTATTTTTCATCGGTGATGACTTGAGGATGAATATATTGGATGAATTCGAGTTGAGTTAAGAGAGAAGAATCTCTTTCCAGTAAATTACGATGGTTGAAGGCGGATTCACGGATTTGCAGTGTATTACGGGTTCGATTATCTCACATGGTCTTAATAGAGCTAGACTGAGTGGGCCTTATCCAAGACGCGAGGAGTGCGAAGGGATAAGGGATTATGGATAAAGGGAGGCAGGGTTATTACATACGCAGTACTCTCAGCAATTCCTACCACAGGAGACATGGTAGGCCTGCCAACATGCACGATGTGCTCGACTCATACTTTATGGCTCGTAGACATCGAATCCTGGCAGTTAAGGTATCGCGGCCTGAATAACCAACGAGATTTCGCCTCGCACGCGAAAACCTCTGCAACTCGACAACTCCTAAATGAAATCCTTTCGCAGACTTCACAGCAAAAAATGCTCTCAAGAAAGGGAAAATGGGGTGATTTTTATCACAAAAAATAGGGGAAAAACAGGGAGATCAATTATATTAAATATAACCTTCACATTTCTACGTGAGGCAAAAAAACAATCCTTATCAAAAATCTTTAAATTTTATTCAGCTTTATATTACATACGTTCCATTCAATCATCTCTTATTTGTGGCTTCTTTGGGTATAAAGTCAGCATACTAAAGAAAATAATGTTTGTATCTTTTTTACAACTTCGAATTTTGAAAAAGAACATGGGTACAACATTTTTTAGGTCATTTTTGTAAAAAATATTGATCATCAGAAATTGGTAGAGTTTGTATAAGGACGAGTCCCAATTACTGATCAGACTCAATAAAAACTGTAATTATAAGAATATTATGCTTTTGGAATATCGTTTGGCAATAATGAATCTTTTTTAAGCTTTCTAGCAACTGAGATTATTCATTTCGATACGTATATTTATTGCATTTATTAATAAACTGACTTAATCAGGAATTGGGACATCTCCTTTCATGAGGAATTGGGACCTTCACAATTTTGCAAACAAATCCTTTAAATTAATAAATTATTCAACATTTTTTAGTTTATATATCTCATTTTAAAGAAAAATAATCAAATGATATGATGGATTAAAAATTTTTAGTCTTAAACTTTATAGGAAATTTAAATATTAAGAAAACTACAGCATGTTTCCTTAACCCTTTAACTGCCAGTGGGCAGTTAAACGTCCCACCTACTATTTTCGATTTTTTTGAATTTTCATTTAATAAGCTTAGAATTCTCCAAAATAAATACGTGGATTAGATTAAAGTGGACTATTCCGCATCTCGTAAGGTGGTTATAAGTTATCGTTACTTAATAGAAACCGAGAAAATTAAAAAAATTTTTTAAACAATTTTTTAAAACAAAAATGGATCAGAAAGTGAACATACATTATTCCTGAATTTTTTAAGAATTTTTATTTAATGGATTTTAAGTTGGCCGTTAAAGGGTTAAATGATCACTGATTAGGAGTTGGAACAACTACATACATTATAAAACTGATGTTTGAAAATCATTCATTTTTTTAATATACATATTTCTTTCGTATAAAATGCCTTATTAAGGATGTACTCCCCGTACAGGCAAACTCAAAATTATTCAATCTTTATCTTGAATTATGAAATCAACAAAAAGGAGCCGTTCGATAATTTCAAAGAATTTTAGAAGAGTTTTATAAAATAAAAGAGTTTTACTCTTTTATTTTGAAAACGTTTATACATTGAAAACTTGTCTGAGATATAATTGTTTATTTAAAATAGTTATTTCGTAATTCTCATTCAATTTCAAAATCTCAATAGGTCATTTTGTCCCTTAAAGGATCTTTTATAATTTACATTTCAATTTGGTACGTTTTAATTAAAATTTGTAATTTAACATATTGTTTAATTTGCAAGATGACTAATTTTATAATTTCTAAATAAAATAATTTTAATAAAAAAGGACCAAATAGAACTGTAGAAGATCTTTTAAGGAACAAAATAAGCAGTTGAGAATTGATAATTAAAATTGAATGAAAATTATGACTTTTATCTAAGACGAAGGAAAAAACTCAAATATCCAGAAAACTATTTTTGAGTAATTAATTTAAATTAAATTAAATCTTTAAGTTTTAAGCACTTCAAATGATTAATTGTTCAATTTTGTAAGCTTTGATATTGAAATGTTTGATTTGCAACATTTTTAAAATATTGATTATTCGGTTTTGACTGCCTAATTCAGAAAACGTTTAATTTTTAAGACTAAATTTAAAATTGTACAGTTTCAAATTTTGAAATTTAAAAATTGTATTTAATTCTAATTTTTAATTATTCAATGACAAATCAAAATATATAGTGTTCAATTCTCTTTTCAACATTTCAATGTCAACTTTTATTTCTTTAAAAGTCACTATTCGTCCTTTTTTAAAAGTTACTTTTGGTCACTTTTTCACAATAGAGTCCATTTTTATACATTACAAAAAAAATGTTTTTGACTATTTTCATATTAACCTCTGTTTATTTGTAATTCTTTCATATTTATTGTAAGTACCTACAAATATTGTCCCAGGTTTATATTTTTAATTTAAGGCTCAGAACGGATACTTTATAAAAAATGAATCATTAAAAATTAATAAGTTCACAATCATCCAATTTCAAATGTAAAACAATCACAAAGATCAGATCAAGATAGAATCATTTTTAAATTTAAAAAATGTTCAAATCAAAGCGTTCAAACTTGATACCTCTGTTTGTTTAAAAATAGGATTGTCGAATATTTTGTATACCCCGTCGGTAATTCGTGACATCATAACGTATCACATGCCTTTAATCTGCAGCAGAATGATCCAATAATGACACTACACTGTAAAAAATGCTGGAAATTTTTAAGACTAAATAGTATGAAATTTTTCCGAAAAAGGTCGGATATTCGTTTTTCCGAGCAAAATGGGTAATTTCTCCGAGAATATTGGCAAATTTTCCAAAAATATTGGTTAATTTCCGAAAAGTTAAGAAATATTCCGTACAGCTTAGGAGATTGTATAAATAAATTTCCAACTACATTTCGGAATTATTTCCGAATGCATTAGGAAAAATGTCAAAATGTTCAGGTTATAAGCTGGCAAACTTTTTCGGAAAAATTTCCGAAAAATTTTTTACAGTGAATTTTTTGTTTTAGAATTTCGATACCGAAAACGATATTAAAATTTAAAAAAACAGAAGACTATTACTGTGTTGGGTTATTCTGTTGCAGATTGAAGTTATACCTTCAGATTTTCTGTGTATATAACATCTAAAAATGTTGAATTTTATTGGATTTTATTAATTCAGTCGGAATTTAAGCGGAAAGACGACAAGAAAGGGGAGATTTCTTGAAAAAGGGGATAAAAAGAGGAAATCTTTTTAAAAAGATGGAAAATAGGGGAATAGTGGAAAGATTGAGAAGCCTGCTTTCTAGGACTGATATCCGGTTTGGGAATTTCATAGAATCCCAGGAGATTGGATTCTTATTAAGATCAGTCAAAGGTATCTTTCCGAATGAAATATGACATTTTTGTGAGACAGTGCTAAATAAATGCACCATTTTACTACGCAGTTCCGCCCACGTCCAACGCCCTGTGTCACGCCTGGGTGCACTGACTCTATTTCATAAAAATCCATAACAAGAAATTCTAACGTATATGTCCCCTTAACATTGAATTTTATTAGATAATAACATCCTATATTTGTAGTCAGAGGCTAGGGGAAAAAGTGCGAGTTATAGAAACACAATCTCTCTTTCGAAAGAGTCCTCTGATCAGTGGATCACCTGATGCATAAGAGAGGGCACACGTCGAATAAAAGAAAAGATTTCGAACTGCCGCCTATCGCCGATATTATGCGCTCCAGGAAAAAAAAGTCCCGCGCCTCCATTCGAGGCAGAAGCATCAGAAGGGTCGGTACCTGTCGAAAAGCAGGCTACCTTGCCAGGATAAAAAAGAGTGCCTACGCGACCGCTAATAATATCGGTGGAAGCCCAAGAATCCGCAAAGAGACGGTCGTCTGCCTGGTGAGCCGACCGTAAATCTGCTCAGCGTCACCGCCGACATACTCGAACGCTCCAGCCCCGATCGAGCCATCCATTCGTGTCCACGGCATTGTATGCGCGATCAGATGAACCACTCATAGAATGTCGATGTCGAACCACACAAGTCATATGCATTTCGAGGATACACTCCATCTTCGGAATCAGGCGATTCTTCAACAAACAAAACTCGCTCCAAATGATCAAATATGAATCACCTTCAGACATCAATCTGCAGATTGACCCACCGCTTTGACAACACATTTGATACTGAATTGGGGGTCTCTTGCATTTTTTATAATTGCCATAAAAAAGTCGAATATACTTTCTGAAATGCTTTTTAAATGAATTAACAAGATTTTGTCTTTCAGAATTTAATCCTTTAACCTTCGCAGTGTACACTAAAAGAAATTTAGTTACAGAATTCGTTAAACTAATATTACAATTTAGTATAATCTTTTACGATTTAGGGAAATCGAGTAAATATATGAATTACTGTTAGCGCCTTTACGAAAGTTTGCACTGCAAATATGAAGACTTATTATCTTGAGGGAAGAAGAATTGGTAAATTCAATACGAAAGATTGATATTTTATATGGGCTATTCTCCACGTAGTCCGTAGAGGGCACTTTCGAAAAAAGGAAATTATTTCGAAAATTTTTTCAAAATGATTTTCTACAGTACACATTAGATTCACTAACATTGAAACAAAAACCAGTGAAAGTCTTCATGATACAAATTTATTTGAAAGGCTTGTGGGGGCTTCCGACGTTGCATGCATTTTCTATCTTCTTGTAACTAGAATTATTCCTCAATAAAGTAAAAGAATACAATGAAATTTTCACAAATGATGAATAATAGAATAGAAAATAAATATTAAATGTAAAAAAAGTAAAAAAAAATTAACTTTCAAATAAAATAGATTTTAAACTAATTTTTAAAATTAAAATGAGTCATTCTTTGAATAATAATTCAGTTTAAAGATTAAAGATTAGGTGGAAATAAAATTGGTTTGCTTTGTAACTATAATAATATAATTTATCGAAATTATTAGCAATTTAATAATAACAGATAGTTATTATTTTTTGAAAATTCGCAATAAATCCTGTTTTTACAGTCGTAACAACACATTTCGATAAAACATCATTTTTGTTAATTTTGTGTTAAAATACATTTCTTAAATTAATAACAATTCGGCAATGACATAAATATTTCTAGAGAATAATAAAAATATTGTTATAACAAAATTTTTAGAGATTCCTTAGATTTTTCGACAAATTCTTTTTGTCGTTTTGATTAATTTTTTTACGTATTTCTCTTGCCGCCTTAGCTCTTCTTTCTTTTCTTAATCTTTTCTCTTCTTTTAACAGTTTTGCTGATGGATTCGATTTTTGCCTTTTACCTTTGGCCAATTCGCTGTGTATTTTCCCACTAAAAACATAATTTTATATTCTAAAAAAACGTTAAAATTTATAAATAAACACCATTATCACGAAACACAGTTTTCACGAAAAATATAATAAGTTTATACTTTTAATTTAGTTAAATAAATAAGCACAACTTTCATAACACACTTATAATGATAAACGTTTACATTTTTAATGAAGTTAAGTATAAATAGACAACGAGCATTAGGAATATCACTCATAAACACGTATAAACACGCCGGTATAAAACTAACCTCAATCTGTCTAACGAAATTCAGGATCGTACCAATTGGTTCTGTAATTACATTTTTTGCATTTAAAAATTATATTATTGGTTTATTTCGACTATTTTATAACTGAAACAGGATTATTTATGCAAAAGACTTTCTTTTGCCCTGACAAGCCAAAAGTAAGGTTACGTCGATGGAAAACAACACAAAAAGTATTCCTAAGGTTTTAAAGAAGGATGAATTGTAAAATCATTTGGAAAATCATTTTCTCCCGTTCTGATCTACATTTCTATCCCTTATTCATTAACTTTTGTTAAAAAATATAAAAGTTATTGCAAGTAACGTCGATTTATATGTGTTATAATGATGTGTATCTCCCATTGACTGTCATTGGTTGGCTGCTGTGACGGAATTTGATGGCAGCTTCCGAATTCTCTGCCATTTCTTTTTATTCATTTCAAAACGTCACATTCTTTTCGAATGACTCACAATTTTTAGTATAGTCTTTAGCAGCTTTCAAAACGCTTTATTCCGAAATTTATTATAAAGACTCGATTTCCCTAAATCGCAATATCAGTAATTTCCCTAGATAGTAATATCAGTTTTAACGTATTCTGTAATATGAACTCAGATTTTCAAAATTCAAAATGGCCGATCCAACATGTCGGATCAAAAATTTAAAAATGGTTGGATTTTTATAAAAATGGGTATCTTGAGGTTTTTGTGAACGCTGAATCCAAATCTGATAACGGAAATTCAATATTCAAAATGGTGGATCCAATATGGCGGGTCAAAAATTTCAAACAGGTTGTATTTTTATAAAAATGAGTATCTTAAAGTTTTTAGAAGCTCTGAACCCGATTTTGAGATCAAAATTTCTGTATTTAAAAAGGTACATAATATATTTCAAACTAATGAAGACCTTAAATGATTCAAGAAGATACAACAATAATTTCAGTATGAATTTACATAGGTATGCGGGTTTCATTACAGATACATCGACTGATATCGTGGCTTTTGGGATTTGCTCATTTTTCACTCATTGGCTTTTTCATTTATGAATAAAGAATGAATAGATAAAGAGCAGGTATATTGATCGCAAAAATGTCGGGATACTCATTTTAAAAAAAATTAAAGCATTTTCAAATTATTGATCTGCCATATTGGATCCGCCAATTTTAATTTTAAAATTCCGTTATCAGATTTTGTTTCAGCGACCCCAAAACCCGTAAGATAACAATTTTTATAAAAATCCAATCATTTTTAAATTTTTAGTCCGTCATATGGGATCCTCAATTTGAATTTTGAAATTCTGAGTTCAAATTCGGATCCAGTGACCTCGAAAACCTTAGGATACTACGTTTCATACAAATCTAAGCATTTTTTAGAATGTTGAATTTGGATCCACCATATTGGATCCGTCATTTTGAATTTTGAAATTCCGTTATCAGATTTGGATTTAGTGACCCCAAAAACCGTAAGATATCAATTTTTATAAAAATCCAACCATTTTCAAATTTTTATCCATTTTCAAATCCGCCATATTGGATCCATCATTTTGAATTTTGAAATTCTGTTATCAGATTTGGATTCAGCGATCCCAAAAACTTTAGGATATTCACTTTCATAAAAATCGAAGTAATGTAACCCTTTCATTTTTTTGGATGGTCGTATACTGTCATACACACTGGTGGCACGACTTTATTTTGGCCGGATCCGGCTAAAATAAAGAACACAGTGAAGAGGTTAACCCTTTTAGTGCCAGATGTAGCATATTTGCTACGTTCACTTTTTCATGTAATTAACTTAAAATTCTGCAAAATAAATGTCTGGAAACACAACGGTTGAGTAGTTCAATTTTAGGGGAAATAGGGGGATATATTTTCAAAAAAAGGGGGAAATTTTTTTTATTGAAAATACCAGGGGAGTGAATAAATATTAATAAATGAAATGTTTATAGAAGCAGGAAAAAAAAGAACCAAAATTTATTTCAATGCAGTTTGGAAGAGATTTTAGAAAAAATTAGTTTGAGTCAAAATTATTTGTCTAGTAATAATTATTTCGAATTCACCAGGAATACTTCAGAATTCAAATTGAATTCTTTGGAAAGAATCCTTGGTGTATTCCGAAGAATTACAAAGAATCCCTGATGATTTCCAATGAATTCATTGTAAATTCCGAAGAATTCCTGATGAATTAGGAAGAATCCCTGGTGAATTTCGGAGAATCCCAAAGAATTCATAATCAAATTCCAAATAATTTCGAACAGTTCATCGTGAATTCAAAAGAATTCAAGGCTCTGTGAAGTTCCACTGCATGAACTTACGACTCTTCAGATACTGCGCAAGTGCGCATAGGTTTAATATTAATTTTATATAATTAATTTAAGATGTATTTCATCTAAAATACATCTAAAGTATATCTAAAATACATGTACAAAAATACATAAATGTAGTTTGTATTTATTTAAAATACATTAGCTAAATTATATTTTCCCTGTAATATATTTCAACTACTTTATAGCGAAATACTTGAATTTTGAGTAACATATTTGAAGTATTTAGTGTGATGAAATTAATATTTTTGATGAAATAATGAGTAAACAGAACATTTCAAATAAATTAAAAGTTTTTTAAACAGCGATAAAAAATTTTTGAACCATATTCAAAACTTTATTTTTAAATGATAAAAAAATAAATTAATGATAGCTGACAGTAATCGTCATTTTTAAATGTAATAAATTTCTATTCATGATGATTCTTGAAAAAAAAACTTGAGAAACCTCAATTTTGAGAAAAATAGGCGGAAAAGGGGGAAAAAGGGGGAATAGGGCACAAATGCGTTCTCGAATATTAACTGTAAAAAAAGTCCCGTAGATTCAGGTATTAAGAGAGAACACCTCAAAAATAGTCCCGGATTGTTCTGTTTTAACCTGCAAAGACCACACTCCATCTGCGCATACGTATATACCACACTAGTGCGAATTGGGATTTCGCATTTTTAAATGTTAA
>JBAGKK010000278.1:470642-502346 GCA_037177015.1 Euceroptres primus
AATAGAAAATACCCGATCGCGATTTTTTTTGCAACAATGAAAATTTATCATCGCTTTGTCTTCCCTGAAAAAACGCAAAATATTAATTAAAAAAACTCATATCTCGTAAACTGTTTTTTTACGTTAAATATATGTATTACTAGTATAAATTTTTAAAAAAGATATTGTTAGAGAGTGTGTTTCTTTCCTCTTCAAATCTATTCCTGTCGATCTGGATATATATATAATATATATTCAGTCATAGGGAAGCGTGGGTGTGGGTGAGACACAAATAGAACAAGGCATAAGAACGTCTCTTTTGCACTCATTGATATGCCTGATTCTAAATCGTACTATTTCTATAATATGCACCTTCTTCGGTAGTTACATATTTCAAATACTTGAGACTTTGAAACGAACTGTACTTGGAGCAGTCCCGTCAAGCGAAACAATACACCCCCAACCGAGAGGGTTCAGCCTCTGGATGCGAACCTTGAGGTACCCTTTAGCCATAAAAATTGTTTTAACAATTCACAGGAAGTTGAAACAAGTTTTTATTATAATAAACCTGTGGAACTTGCTGAATAAGTTAGAAAAAAACTATGATTTTCTATCACATTCAGGTTAGAAGTTACATTTCCACAATTCAACAATTAAATATTGTTTATTCAATTTAAAAACAACTGAAATGTATACACTGACTCTTCATATTAATTAATTAGCTTGTTGTATTGATAAAACACCATTCATTTACAATATTTGTGAAAAAATGAATTATTTAAACAAATAAAAGTTGTTTAAACAATGGAAAATTAATTAAAAATGAAATAAAATCATGTTATTTATCCATTAATGTCTATCTGAGAAAGAAAAATAGGAAGAAAGTAATAATTAATGTCAATATTCCGCGAAACTATGATTACCCTGTTATGAAGGTGGATTTTGGGGATGCTTCAATTGTGGGATAAAATTCAACAGTTTTTAACGATTGCACCTCGTATTTGCAACACATTTTACCCTTTATTTTCTAGTGTGTAAGAAGTTTGATTCTCTTCACCTAGCAGACGAATCAAGGAACTTTATCTGGTCCTTGAAAGGGCTGAAACTATTCAGAAGCCCGAAAACCAAGTTGAATGGATAACTTTTTCTGTTAGTTTTAAAAGGTCCGTGTCGCGAGAAAGGGTCCGCAGAGGTTTTTGGTTTGGACGGGAGAATGAACATTGAACACGAAAAGTTGACCGCATATGTATAGCCGGAAGGTTCAAACAAGCCGCCGCAGCTAAGGAATCAATTTCTCGTTCGGATAATCGAGCTTATTGTTTCGATTTTTGTGTTTGGCTTTTTGCACTTATTTTCGCACGCTATCCGGCTTTTATCGCGAGTCTGGGGGATTCGCCATTTAGATCACTGACAAGACCAAGCGAGCGCGTCAAGAGCAACACCGTGGCCGAGTAACACAATGGGATATTCTCCTTTCTCGCTACCTCGTTTCAACGCCGCGTCGTGCCGCCGAACTGGCTGCCATTGTATCCGCAAGGAGATCCGAAAAAATGCCGCGTCTAATTAACCCGAGTATCGATCCAACAGCCGAAAGATGACTTTAACATGAAAACGATCCGAAGCTGTTGGCCCACTCGAAAAACAAAACGCCTCGGCCGTTCTCATCGAGAAAACAATCGGTCTGGTTGATTTGTTACGGAGCAAGGACTTTCTTTTTGCCCTGGGCATCTTATCGGCACTTGAGTGTAACGAAGATTGAAAAATTTAATTAGTTTGAGAACGCCGTGACGTTATGCGGCCAAGAATCGCGGAGGCAGCTATTTTACCCTGGTAGTAAGTTCCACGAAGCTCGAGTCGAGATTCATTGGGAGTAATTACAGTGGTCGGCTCAACTTGGTAAACCACGATTTTTGCCAGAGAGTCGTTCAGTCGCATTATCTTCAGTTGGAAACGGTATGGTCAAGCGATAATTCAGGGCCACCCGCAAACAAACATCAGCGAGTTCTTCACTCCTTCCCTCCTTGTTCACTCCTTTCCCTCAATTTTCAAATGTACACCTTTTTTATTCTAGGATCGCAGTGGTTCAGTAGTTCCATTTTAGGAAAAACAGGGGATTTCTTTGATGAAAGATGGAATGTTTTTTAGAATAGGGGGAATTTTGTTCCTTTCAAAAATAAATTAGTGCTGTGTGCTTTAACTTTAAACGGTTAACAAATTCCAAACGAACAAAGCAGTTAAAATAATCAATGAAAAATTCAGTTAATTCAGTTAATTCAGTTAAAACGGTGAAAACAAATAAGAAGCCAAACGATTAATTGGTAACCTAGGATACCGCGCTATTGGTTTTATCATAGTACATTTTGTTTCGTATATAATACATACATTTTTTTCACATTATATGAAAGACGTATGAAAACAAAATTTATGACAGCGGCTGATTATTTGTTTTAATCGTTTTAGCTGAATTAACAGAATTAATTGAATTTTTCATTGATTGTTTTAACTCAGGCCTGTCCAAGTAGGAGCACGCCATCCCAAAACAGATGTTTCGCCATCCCTTCCAATGCTAACTGCTAAGCTAAGTCTAACATCTCCGATCACCTTAGCTGAAGAAGCAGCGTTGGAAGGGAAGGCGAAACATCTGTTTTGGGATGGCGCGCTCCTACTTGAACAGGCCTGTTTTAACTGTTTTATTCTTTTGGCATTTTTTAACTGTTTAATTGGTTGAAGCACACAGCACTAAAATAAATGAAACCTTTTTGTCAGAAATCTAGATTTTAGAGTGTTTTAGAAACTTCCCGATTCTTCCAAAATCTTTTAAAATTGTTCAATATTTTCTAAGATTAATTTTGAGAAAATGGTAAGCTGTTGACTAGATTAGGAAAATAGATATTTTCTAGAACCCTCTAAAATCTCACAGGATCTTTTAAACTCTTACAGAGATATCCAGACTTTTCAAAATCTTCTAAAATCTTCAAAAATATCCCAAAATCTGTTATAGTTTTCAAAAACATTCTACACTATTTTAAAATCTTTTTTGTAACACATGGACAAAAAGTTCGCGTTTTTGTCCATGGAAAGTATTGGAGAGCTGGCGCTTTTTGGTTAGGTATACGAAAAACAAATTCTCCGCATGCGCAACTTTTTTCGCATACTTTTTTCACACGTTACGGACTTTTCGCACGCTTTTTTAATACTTTAGTTACCTATGGAGCCCTACCAACGCGCCGCCTGGCGGAAGAAAATTTAGTTGTATTTGACAACGAGTGAAAATTACGATCAGCCATTTTATAGCTGTGCTCAGTTATATGTGTTCTCGTATACTTTCCATGGACAAAAACGCGGACTTTTGTGCATTCGTTACAAAAAGTATAATGTGACACAATTGCAAAAAGGCGGACATAGAATGTTTTTGGAACATTTTTTGAAAATTATGGAAGATTTTAAAGGATTTCAGAAAATTTTGGTAGTCTTTTGTAGATTTTAAAAGATTCTAAAAGATTTTAAAAAGTTATGGAAGAGTTCACAAGATTTTAAAAGATTCTAGACCAGTGTAGAATGTTCAGAATTTGCAACTAGAATTTGGAACATTTAAATAAATTTTGGAAAATTTTTGGAAATTATGGAAGACTTTTTGGAGATTTTAGAAGATTGTGGAGGATTCTAAAAGATTCTGGAAGCTTCTAAAAGATTCTAGAAGGTTATGGAAGAGTTCAGGAGATTTTAGAAGATTCTAGAACTGTCCAGAATATTTTGGAAAGTTTCAATAAATTTTTGAAAATTTTTTGAACTTTTTTTTTGAAATAATGGAAGATTTTAGAAGATTCTGGAGGATTTTAAAAGATTCTGGAAACTTCTAAAAGATTCTAGAAGGTTATGGAAGAGTTCAGAAGGTTTTAGAAGATTCTAGAAACTGTCTAAACTGTTTTGGAAAGTTTCAATAAATTTTGGAAAATTTGTTGAAAATTATGGAAGATTTTTTAGAAATTATGGAAGATGTTAGAAGATTCTGGAGAATTCTAAAATGTTCTGGAAACCTTTAAAAGATTCTAGAAGGTTACGGAAAAGTTCAGAAGATTTTAGAAGATTCTAGTTCTGTCCAGAATGTTTTGGGAAATTTCAATAAATTTTGAAAAATTTTTTGGAAATTATTGAAGATTTGAGAAGAATCTGAAGGATTCTAAAAGATTCTGGAGAATTTTATAAGGCTCTGTAGCAGCCTAGTATGTTTCTAGAAGTCAAAAATTTTTTAATATTCTTTACAAATCAGATTTTACAAAATTATTATAGAACCCAGAAGATTCTAAAAGATTGTGGAAGAATCCAGAAGAATTTTGCACGATTTTAAAGGATTTAAGAATATTTCGGGAGTCTTTTGAAGACTTTAGAGGATTCTAAGAAATTTTTGAAAAATTTCAAGGATTCTAGAAGGCTATGGAAGAGTTAAGGAAATTTTTGACGATTCTGGAACAGTCTAGAGTATTTTGAAATATTTAAATAGATTTGGGAAAATTTTTTGAAAATTAAGGAAGCTTTTAGAAAAATCCGGAGGATTCTAAAAGAGTCTGGAGAATTCTAGAAGACTGTGAGGCAGTATAGAATTTATTGAAGAATTTTAATAGATTTGAAATAAGTTTTGAAGATTTTGGAGAATTCTAGGAAATTTTGAGAGTCTTTCGTAGATTTTGGAGAATTCTAAAAGATTCTGAATAATTTTTTAAGACTATCGAACATCATAGAATTTGTTAAAGAATTTTAGCAGATTTGATAAAACTGAAGATTCTGGAGGATTTCAGGAACTTTAAAATTTTGGCAGATTTGATAAGTTTTGAAGATTTTTGAGGATTTTAGGAAATTTTGGAAGTCTTTTGTACATTGTGAAAGATTCAAAAGAATTCTCGAGAGGTCTGGAAGACTATGGGTCAGTGTAAAATTTCATGAAGAATTTTAGTAGAATTCAGATAAGTTTTGATGATTCTGGAAGATTTTAGGAAATTTTGGAAGTCTGTTGTAGATTTTTGAGAATTTTAAAAGATTCTGGAAAAACCTAGAAGATTTTAGTCGGTTAGGGAAGAGTTTAGAAAATTTGGGAAATTAGTATAATAATAATTAATTAATTATAAGTTTCTATTCCTCATAATTCTTGGAAAACTAATCGGAAATTTTAATTTCAAAGTGTAAAAGTAATAAGCTTCTCAAATAAAGGAACTTTAGTGGATTTCTAGAATAATAGGAGGAAAAATGGTATTAGGGGACTGTGATCCATATTCTAAACTCATTTGTGTTTTTAAAAAAATCTACGTCTCTTTTTAGCTAAGCAGAATATAGAAAGGTTGTTTAAAGATTAAAGAATTCAAGAAACTGTTTTTTCTTTCAAATTTCTTCTAATATTTGTAATCAATAAAAACTTTGAATTAAGACATATTTTCTCACAATCTCCTTACCTTGGCTTGACCCTTTGATAAGATATGTTAATTTTCCCTTTTACTAAAATAATTTGGAGTGTAATTAAGAATCTTTGTAGATTGCTGATGCTGTAGATAATTGCTAAATAAACATAAAATTTGATCTTGGATAGCTGTTTATCGTCGACAATGCCACGTATGTCGATTTAACCGGATCCTTAGCACTACTTTCTCGGAATTGGTTTGTCGCGCTTATAATTTACTGGTAAAGCGATATGCTCAACGCGCTCTGGCAGACCTTTATAGCTCGTGAAAAAGCGCCTCGTAAATAGCGCCCATGAAATCATAATGTGGTGCTGTTCGCGAAGTCTTATACCGTACTACAATGATACCATCATATCGTTGCTCGTTGGACTTGACAAATGAATATGCGAAACCACTTAAGCTTCATTTTGATTACTTGGCGATTTTTAAAAAGAGGCCAATCTAATTCTGCGAGCTGCCATCATCAGTTAAATCTGTTCCAGTTATCTTACCACAGATAAAACATTATTAAACCTGAATTCTTCTTTCTCGGAATTATGACCACCACCACCAAAAAACAAAAAAAAATGAAATCGAATTGGAAACTTTACTTTATGACTCCTGAGTTTTCAACAGCAATTGACCCTCAGAGTTATTGTAATTTACTTATGACTTCCAGATCAACGTACCTGTGCCTTGAAGAATTTAACGAAGTAATATGTTGCAACCTCTACGTAAGCCTCGCTGGAAGGATTCGGGAAGTGGGATTCTTTTGGATCAGGTATAAACTCCAAAATGAAGAAACCAAAAAGTAATCTTGCGATAGTATAGCTTTATTTTAGACTAGAACGGAAGAAAATAATATAATATTAATAATATAAAATAATAATAATAAACTATTTACACAAGAGTAGTAGGACCGACATACATAACTTTAAGGAAGGAAGAGGAGGGATTTAGCGACACGGTGTCCGAAATTTACAATTTTAAAATCCACACTTAAAAAATCTTGCAAAGGCTTTAAAACTTCAAAAAATGTGGAAACTTTGGAGTTCTAAACAACTTTAAAAATTGCACTCAATAGATTCATTCAAATCGTTGATTCTGCCAAACTAAAATCGTGCTGTGTATCAAATTCTTTACACATGTTGTTTTAAATAAAATAAATATTTATTCTATACACGCAGGTTTAAAAAGTTTGTTAATCTCTCTTGTCTCAAGTTTCCAACTTTCGGAACGTTTTTTTTTTTTTGGCGACTGCTTGACGATTGTAAATTTCCGAAACTCGCTTTTCGCTAATCGGTCATGTCTCGTGTACGCGTGTGAGTGCATGTGTGTTCGTGTACGTGTGATCGTTTGTCTTGTGTGGAGGAAAAAGCGAAGAAGCGGAGCCACACCCTCGCCGGCTGCGATACAAGAGAGAGAAGGAATAATTGAAAAAGTAAAGACGAGCACTCTGAGTTCAGATTTCAGTACGAGAATCCCAGTGTTCGCGTGGGCTAGCGAGATTGTGGCGATCACAAAGAAACTCATAAATAACTAACTTGTAAAACAATAATAATTAATAATAATAGTGGCGATTAAGATCAATGCGAGTAAATTCCGTCATGACCCGATAACGTGGTGCTTTTGACCAATGTGATTGTTCAGGCAAAGCTTCATGCCAGAAAGCACCATTAAAACAAAAAATAATAAAATCAACCAATTCTAAAACACAAAACAAATCTACAAAATTCAATTTTAGTACTTGCACTTTGTGGAAAGTAAAAATACTCCTTTCTAAACATAAAAGATAAAACATTAAAATAACATTAACGTAAAGGAGAAATTAAAAAATTAAAAAGAAAATCGATAATTTTTTTCCTCAACGATGTAACATTGCGTTAAGCTTTGCCTGAGCAGCCCCATTTTTTTTTTCTCTTTGATAGGGAAAAAAGCGCAACGTGTCGAGCTGAGTACTCAGTGAGGGGCCAGAATCGGGGCCAATTAACGAAAAAGGACCCCACCCAGGCCCCGGATAGGAGTGAGAGCTTGCGAGGTATTTACAGTAATCGTACGAGTTACGACGAAGAAAAACTTTATAACAAAAGATGACACGATTTTATAATGGCTTCGGGGGCTCGCGGCGTCGTCGATTGGATCGTGAAAGAAGGGATATGCTACATTACATCGGCATGAAAGGCAATACAGTCTGTCCTCCGTTCTTCCTAGCTATACTATTTATGAATCAAAAGCATCGAGTAGTAATCGACCTAAAGTGGCTGATGCGATTGGATTCATTATCAAAATATTATAATAAAGTCGTATTGATTTCTAATATAGTCTTTACTGTACAGCAACTTAATGCGAAAATCTCCCGTTTACAACGATCAGAAGATTCATTTCCTAATAATCATCTTCGCGTCATTATCATTTAGATTTCGTCCATCATTTATTTAATCGCCTATTTCTTAATCTCCTAAATTCTCACTCTCACTGTCTCTCACTCATTCTTCCTTTCTTTCTCTCTCGTGCTTTCTCTCCCACTCTCTCGTACTCTCTTTCTCTCTTACGCTAGAATAGTCATCTGATAGGAACTTTCAGTATTGCCTAGCTCTGGATATATTAATTGAACTATATAAAAGATATTTAGAATTCTATATAAACACAATAGTTTTGTGGACCCCCTAGAGTATCACACGGGCCCAATTATATAGTAATGTATACAAACATGATCCACGAGACGTACACGACACGTAACGCTGCGCGTGCACTCGTAATTCGATAAACTCAAGATCAGAATAAGAAGCTAGTTTTTTTTTTAAAAAGATTCATCAGTTAATTCTTGACATAATTAACTTGGTCGCGCCAGAATTTCGAGAGCACGAGCTTCGGGCGCTTAAGGTTGATCTAACAGGTCAGCCAGACACTCACCGGCCGTGGTGGTAGCTGTGCTGGCCGCAGCGCTACTGGTGTGCTGCTGTTGCTGGAACATGGCTGTGGGATGAAGGAACAGGGATCCATACATCATGTTTTCGTCCGCCTGCTGCTGTTGGTTGGCCTGCTGATTCCCGGAAGTGGGCCCCGCTGTTGCACCGCCTGGGAGGATGGGAGCCCCCGGCGTTGGCGGGACCAGACTGCCGTCCTCGACAGCGACCCGAACAGACTCGATGTGCCGCCGGGAGAAGACGTGCTCCTGGAGGGGTGACTTGGGAGAGTAACGAACGGAGCAGAGTCGACACTCGTCAGGCCCCGTTGGTCCTCGATGCGGTTGGACTGCCGAGCCTTCGGCCGGTAACCCAGCCGCAAGCCTGGCCTTCTTCTCCTTGGCACGTGCGTTCTGGAACCATACCTGCAACTCGTCTCCATTAGCTCTCTGGTCGTCCTCGGACTCAGATATGGTCGCGGGATCACGAGGTGGGGGTTGGGGTTGCGGCTGCTCGAGGGGTACCGGCGATGCTCACCTGGACCACGCGCTTCGGAAGTCCGATCTCCCGTCCAAGCATCTCGCACTCGGCCATCGTCGGCGTCTTGTAGTCGGAGAACAGGGACTTCATCACCTTCACCTGGGTTGCGGACATCTGAGTTCGGTACCTCTTTCCCCCTGACTGGCCGCCTCCACTGCCGGTGACTGCTGGACCACTGCTTCCGATGCTTCCTCCACCAGCAGTTCCTTGACGAGAACTCTGCGTGCTGGAAGCAGGACTAGCTGGTCCGCTCTCATCGTCAAGGAACTCGGTGGTTTCGCTCATACTGTCGTCGTCGCAGATGCTCCTTTCGGATAGATCGGTCAAAGGACCACAATCGCTACCGCCTCGCAGATGAGCATGTTGTTCTTCGAGCAGACTGCTCAAGCCACCGAGACTTAACTTGACAGGGCGACTGAGATCAACTGGTTTGCTCAAATCCAGCGGCGATTCTACAGCATTTCCGGTAGTTGGATTGCTTCCTGGTTCTTGTTTTCCATTACTGGTATGTGCTTGCAACTCACTGATGTATCGTTTCATAGACTCCTCATAGTATTTCTTCAACGAAGCCTCCATGTCAGTGTTGAAAGGTGGAAACAACGGTGGCATCATGTTGGGTGTACTAGGGTTGGAAGGAGCAGACTCCATCGAGAGTTCTTCATCGGGGATGTTGTCGATGTTCACTTCGCCGCGTGCCACTTGATCTGCGTGCTTACTACTCAGGTGAGACTCCAGTGCAGATTTAACTTTGAAGAGCGCTGGGCAAAATGGACAGCGCTTGTTTATCACCTGACTATGAGCACGAAACTGTCCTTTTCTCTCGCGTGCACGAGTGTTTTGGAACCACACTTGCACCACTCGCTTTTTCAGTCCAACTTCACGCGCGATTGTCTCCAACATTTTTCGAGACGGATTGGATTCCACTTGGTACTTTTGGTAGAGGTAGTCCAGCTGCTCGGGAAGAATAGTTGTTCGAAGTCTCTTGTCCTTGGGTTGCTCATTGTGTTCAGTGTTGGGTCGATTCTCGCCACTGCCTTCATCAAAATCGTCAAATTTTCGCTTCCGTTCTTGCATCATGGCAATCAGAGGATGGGGAGCTTCTGTTGCGCCAGTGGTGGCGTTCAACGCTTGTTGTTGCAATATACCAAATGGCGAATCTGGTGGATAGGCCGGCGGGAACAGTGACGGATTCATGATATGTACCAGTTGATGTTCGCGCCACAATTCGAATCTCCCGAACATAAGATTGCACTTGTCACACTGAAAGCTACCTTCCTTCGATTCCGACTGAGTCTGTGGTGGTTGTTGTTGAGGTTGCTGCGAAACATTTTGCAGTTGTTGATGAGGAGGAGTCGTCGTTTTCAGTGGTTGTTGCAGCTGCTCCGTCAAGACTGTGGTATTTGTTGGATTATTAGAAACAGCATTTGTCGTGGTTGCTGAACTGCTGTTACTGTCTTCCGAACTGAGAACAGCGGCAACTTGAGCTGCTGCGGCTTGAGCTTGCGCACTTCTCTTTGCATCCTCTTCCTTGAAACAGTGCGTTTTCTGATGACGAATAAGCTCGTAGTATCGTTGGAACACTAATAAACACTTTTTGCACTGATAGTTAAGTCCAGGGGTTCTTTGAAAGCGTCCGGAACCGTCGTCACCTTCTCGGCCTCCGGGTGTTACTGGCTCTGCTGCTGGTTGATTCTCGTACACTTTTCGGGCTTTCTGTCTCGCGTTTTGAAACCACACCACAATCACGCGCGGACTCAATCCTAGAAGCTTGCTGAGGTATTCTAAATCATCGTCTTTTGGATATGCATTATTTTCGAAAAATTCCTGAAGGACTTTAATTTGGTAATCAGTGAACCTCGTGCGATTTGCACGTTTTCCTGAGCTTCCACCTGAAGAATTACTCCCATTGCTGTTTCCACCGAAGGAATAATCGGCCGGTCCTCGTCCAGGACTCAGAGATCGCTGAGGAGTCAAGGCCATAGCGGCAATAGAACTGGGAACGACACTAACACCACCAGGAGTTTGGGTAGTAAAATTCTGGGGTGTTAATTTTGGCGGTAGCATTGGAGTGCTAGGAGCACTGGTGGTGGTTGGAGCGTGCGAGGATAATTCATGATGAAGACCAGAGAAGACTGAACTCATGCTGAGGGCTGGAGAATGTGGACGAGACTGTTGACCACCGGAACTTCCTGGAGAATGATGTTGTTGATGCTCTTCTGGTTGCTGCTGCTGGAGAAACTGAACTGGATCTGGCAATTCTTGTTTTATCTCAGGAGGCAGAGGAGTACTAGTGTTTGGTATCGATGGTGGAGGGGAAGCTTGCTTATTTGGACTCTTGTCATCAGAACTGCTTCCAGACACACTGGAATTTAGTGGTGTCACTTTTGCTTCACCTGTTTTTTCATACTCTTCAAGATTCAGAGTCGTACTTGGAGGATTGTTGAAGTTGTACGGACTATCTTTGTTACGTTGACGTTCTTTGAAGAGAGTATTTCTGAACCAATGCTTGATTACTTTAGGAGGGAGTCCGCTTTGTGCAGCCATGTCTAAAATTTGTTCCTCGCCTGGTGAGTTGTTGATGTCAAAGTGTGCTCTTAATATTTTCAGCTGATCGTCTGTAATTCTTGTGCGGGCGCGTTTTTGCGAAGCGGCTGCATTTGCCTGCAAACATTAAGGATGAAGCCCCGAATTAATTTACTGCGAACTGTATGTGTTCTGTAAATCTATAAAGTTCTTTTTCATAGCAATTAATGAATAATTCGAGCGAACGTAAATTTGAAGTTAATATTGTGCTAATGTTATTACTGACTTTGTGCAGAAAAGATTTTTCAAACTCCTAGATCAAGATTCGCAATTAATTCAATGAATATTTTACAAAATATGGTTTAAGATCTAACAAACTTTTTAATAAGTAGAGAAATGTTGAAATTAAAAATGTTATGAAAATTAAAAGAGATAAAACACTCACCACAGCTGCTTGTTGCTGTTGTAAAGCAAGATGTTGTTTGGCTAGAAGATCGGCTTGAGCATTCATTTGAGGATAAGCACCAGCAGCACCGTCATAAGGCGGAGGTGGTAGCATCATCGGCACCAAAGGAGGCTGAAGGTTCATTGCAGCTAAAGCAGGAACGTTGAGTCCCAATGGAAGTCCCATCATCCCCATCATCAATCCAGGATATTGTTGGAGATGTTGTTGCAACTGTGACGCGGCCATTGCGTTTAAAGCAGCTTGCATTTCAGACATTTGTTGAGCAAGAGTCATTTGAGCATGTTGTTGTTGCTGCTGGTGTTGTTGCTGTTGTTGCATGTGATGCTGTGGATTTCCGGCAGGAGTAGTTGGCGTTCCAGAATCTGTGCTAGATACGGGTGTATTGCTCAGCGCCGGAGTTGTTGCTGGAGTAGTCGATGTTGCTTCGGGAGTTCTACTAATATTTTCCTTACTCTCAGGTGCTTCTTCCTTATCCTTTTCTTTTTGTTCTTTGTCAGAGCTGAGATCTTGTGGCTGACTGGATGCAGGAGTTGTACTCCTAGGTGCAGTCGTTGTCGATGAGGAAGTAGCAGCTGTAACTACCACGCTCTTTTTTTCATATTCGCACTTAAATTGCTGTGCGTATTTCTCTAAAAATTCACGTGGAACCAGATCACGATGGACTTCTTCACAATGAGCTTTCAAGACCCAAACGCTACTAAATTCCTTGTTGCAATGTTGGCAAGTGCTCCGAGTCAATTCAGGTATCACGTCGTCATCTGCATGTTCTTCAACTTCCTCTTCTCTTTCCTGAGCTGCCTGAGCAGCCAAAGCCAGTTTCTGTTGCTCTTGTTTCTGTTGTTCCTGCTGAGCTTGAAGGGCAGCAGCAGCTTCCTCTTCCTTTCGCTGACGTCTTTGATGATTTTCGTTGAATTGCATAACAAGATCAAATCCAAAACTCTCCAACAAGTGTTTGTACATCTGTGAGGTCTTGTGTCTAGGTTGGGACAAGATGTCCTGAGTTTGAGACGCCTGTTGGGACGTTGCTTGCTGTTGAATAAGTTGAGCACTCGGAGTAGATGATGTAGGTGGAGGTGTTTTTGAGGGTGTCGATGCCATCTGTTGAGAGGCTGCTAATTGTTGGAAAAGAGCAAGTGGGTTGCTGAAAATGCAGTAAAGCTGCTGATGTGTAGCTAATTGCTCTTGGTTGACAAATAGAGCATTGCATCTAGAACACGAGAGCATACTATTACCACTGACAGCATTTGTGTTTGCAGGAGGACTATTTGGACTCGTAGGTGGTGGTTGCTCGATCAAAGGTCTACCTAAATCCACTTGACCACTGGCTGCGAGATCTTGAAGTTTGCCAGCTCGTGTTTGATGAAGAACACTTCTCATGTGGATATCCAAAGTACTACCTTGAGAATACGCTACTTTGCAGATATTACACTTGTATGGTTTCTTGTCCTGATCTTGTTGCGCTTCAGCAGATTCGGTAGGACTAGCTGGCGGTACCACTGAAATGAGCGTGTTGTTGTTTCCCTGTTCTTGCATAGCTCGTTTCAATTTATGCAAATGACTAACACTGTTGTAGTGAACCAGCAGGATATTCTTTTGCGTGAAACTTTCTTTGCATACGTCGCACTTGTACGGTCGATTGGGATCCAAGTACTTTTCCATGGGGTACGACATTTTCTCTCCCTTGCGATGCAAAAGTGTTTTGTTATGCCCGGTGAGGTAACTTTGTCGCGTGAAAGCTACTTTGCAGCGGTGACACTTAAATTTTCGTCCTGGATCGTGATAGGAATCCTCCGCAACGGGTTGACTGTTAAGATAATCCTCCAAGAGCCTCTGTTCTTTATGCAGAGGCGAAGAATCACTAGCGTCACTTTCCTCCTCGTCACCTCTACTTTCGTCCTCGGTATTCTGTTCGCCCATCAAACCACCCTGACGTCGTAGCGCTTCTTCCGTAAGAGCTTGAAGCAGGGGATGAGCATGAAGCAAACTCTGCTTGTACTGAGCTAATTCGTCTTCCTGAAGATCCGAGTGAGCTGACTCGAGATGCCGTTGCAATGCCTGGACGGATCGAAAGCAACGTCCACAAAGCGCACACTTTGTTGCGTCTCGAATTGCATGATACTGAGAGTGCTGCTGAAGTTTCTCCAGAGTCTTAAAAGCAAGACTACACTGTCCACATCTGTATTTGTAAACATGTTTCTCGCTCACTGCGAGGGTAGGGGTCGTAGCTGGATGAGCTTCTCGGTGATGTTGCTGAAGTTCCTCTAGAGATCTGCAGACTCTTCCACAGACTGAGCATCTGGCTGTTTCGTCTACTTCCTCATTCACAACTCGTTCGCTCATATCCTCCTCCTGCTGCTGCTTCGTAATTGCATTCGGGGAAGTTGGCGTTGCGGCTGGTGTCGACGTGTTCCTTGGATTGTTATTCAACCAGTGGCTCTGGTCCACCAAAAGTAAAAGCCTTTGAAGTCCATCAGTATTCACAGAATGGATTTGCATCACATGCTTTTCAAGAGCTGACCTCTCCTTGAAAGGGTCTTGGCAAAGCGGACAGATCAAATCAGGTGTTGGTTCCTCCTTCACACTCTCCGCCTTGTCTTCCGTATCATGAACGTGAGCAATTTGTATGTGTTGCCTTAACTCCTCTCGGGATGTTGGCTGATAGGTACAATATGGACAAGTGACCTCATCCGAATCTACTTCAGGTTCCTGGTCCTGTTCTGGTTCGTTGTCTGGTTCCTGTTTCACCTCACTCCCACTCTCGCTGCCTTCCTCTCGCCGCTCTGAAAGGAAAGAAAACAAATTTTTTGGGTTATGCCAAGTCTTCTCATTGTATGTCAAGATAGCTAAATTTATAAAATAATAATTGAAAATTAATAAGAATTATTAAAAATTATCCAGAATTGTTTAGTAATCAAAAATAGAAAAAAGAAGAAAGATTACAATGAAAACTAGAAACTTTCGTTCATTATAATAAATCATCAATTGAGAAACGTAGACTCGAATATACCCACGCCTGTTTACAAAGTTTTGCATCCTACTTATTTATACATGCATCGTGAGTTATTAATTTTTCTGATGAATATTTTAGAAAACATTGAATAATATCAAGTTTTCCTTCCATTGCAGGCTAATGCAAGATAATAATTTTCAATTCCTTTGATTTAATAGATCAGCTTTTTAATTACTGTAGTGATTAAATAAGATACACTAATGCGTCCAATGTAATTATCCGCCTTATACATGTAATTATCAACCGCATATTATTTAGATAGAAAAATAAATATTTCATTGGTAGAACAATCTGTTTACTCATAATAATAACTGTCATTGATGGGAAACAGGTTCTTATTTTCGAATTTCTTGGAAGTCGCCTTTCTTTTTACAAGATCCTCAGATTTATTGCATTGAATCAGCATATACTTTGAAACTATAATACGACGTTTGCGGACAATATTCATTAAAGTATTTTCGTCTCGAGGCAGTTCTTCGGTTTTTGCGACGAAATTTAGCGAGTGCGGTTCTATCTTGAAACGGAAAAAGATGATGACGGAAAGTAAGAGACAATCGTCGCGCCTTAATTACCCTCGGAACTTTCTCTCTTTACGCACTCATTTCAAGCGAACCTAAGGCGTTGATTATTAATCAGCACGCTGATTACTGCAGTAACCATTAAAAATCGAATATAATTTCTGTGATAAATTCAAAAAGTTATATATCTGTGAAATTAATTCGTATGCTGCATAACGAAGCGCAACGAACTGTCTTTTTAATAACAACACAGCTAATGCATTCCCATGGACTTTATCTCGAAGCCGCTAACGTCGAGAGAAAGTAAATTATAGACAAATCGAACAAGTCACATCTGAGAGCGCGCGGAAATTGCGTTTAGTGACACACACGTGTCTAAGTGAATTTGTCTCCTTTGTCGGCTTAGAGACGACTTAAACTGACTAGAGCTTCTTATCGATCTTTGAATTTCATTGAATTATAAATGAGATGAAGAAAAAATGTTGTGCAATTTAATAATAGTTAAGTGGACCTTTCTGGGTATTTTCTGCACATGTTCGAAGTGCATTGTGTCCTCGATTGAATTTTCGTGATGCCCGATTTTAGCAACTGTGGCACCTTCCTTCCGAACCGACTACCGGTATTTGAATTCATTATCTATCGTGGCCGGCCGGAAGTGGCTTACGAAACGAAACGTTGTACCATGCAAATCAATAAAGAGGCATATGCAACTTTAAGTGATCTGGCGCGAAATTCATTCAGTGGATCGACATATATACGAGCATTATTATTGAAAAGTGCTTAAAGAAAAAGTTTGACTGTAATAAAGGGAACCGAAAACCAGTCTGGGACGGTGCAGATGTGAACTCATTTTTGCTAATAACAAAAATGAAATTATAGATTTGTAATACGAAATTATTAATGGCCGTTTCCGTGAAAAAAGGAGAAAAAGATCGACCATCCCGAGTGGCATTGTCCAAAACCGCATGAGCAGCGTCAGTTGCAATGAACAGTAAGACGCGTGTGCGGCTGTCCTCGCCTGTACGTATACTTATGTAAGTATAGTCTAACAGATAATGCACTTAGAATTGTGCGCGGCACGGCACACGCCACAACCATATGCCACGCAAAATTACCGTCATCATGGACTAATTGCGAGATAATCGATGAGAGCACTGAATTCATCATGGGTGAGGCGCCATTTTGAGATCGGGCATTCCGTACGCGCATGATTACTAAACTCACGCAGCCAACGCGCGAAAGGAACGAGTTTCCTGCAGAGCTTTTGTGACCTGCCACCGTTCTTGTATGCCATGTTTATAAATTCTTTCCAAACTTCTCATCATTCCGTTTCCAACCTGTTACCGATAAAAGTGCACTGTATATTTAACTTTTAGTTCAGACAAACGTTGCACACTGTTGGAAGTTGGTACCTGTCATTTCCAAGATCCGGGCACCTTTTACTTCCAAGTTTCCAAAAAGAAAGGCGCTTCCAAATAAATTTGTTTTCCAAGTTCTGTCAATAATCGCGACCCCGACGGAATGAGACTTTAAAAGATAAAATGTCAAAGAGTGATTATAAAGCAGATTTTAAAATTTTTGTATCCTTACGACTTGTAAAAATTGATGAGCCTAAATGCTTACAAATGTCCAGGCCTTTTAAATCCAAAATATAAAAAAAGTTTTATAAATATTATAAAATAGTAAAAATAATGTTTGTATCCGAGTAGGTAGCGAAAATCATTATCATAAAAGAAAGATGAAAAAATATTGCACATAAAATGGAAGGCATCATTTGGGTGCTTTCCAACTGGAAAGCTTTCAATTTTAAAAGCATTTTACTTGATAAACTTCCAAATATCAAGTACCTTGACATATGATTTAGAACATGTTTTATGAATATTGTACAACTAATAAGCTGAAAAGAATGAATTTTGAAATAGAGAAAATAATATTTATCTTCGGATAGGTAATAAAATAGTTATCGTGGAAACAATAATGCCTAATATCCCACATAACAGAAAGAGTTTAAGGATGTACCTGTACCTCAAAATTAATCAAATCCTTATATTGATTTATCTATATAACCAATGAGAATAAACCCAAACTTATTTTTAACGAATTTTGAAAGAGAAACTTAAAGGGACTTTAGAAAAAAATAGTTCGTGTCATAATTGTTAATTTTAAAATAGTTACTTGGATTTTTTTGTGTTGTCTGTTGTTTTACCATAAGAAAACAGTTTGGTTCGAACAACAAAAAAGTTTTATTGGTATTTGTGCAACCAAATTTTTTTTGAATCAACAAACTTTTGATTAACTCAACAAAAGTTTTATTGACTCAATAAATATTTGATTTTCTTGTCAATAGAACAAAAATCTGTTTTTTTTTTAAGTCATGAAACTTTTGTTGAGCAAGCCCAAATTTTTTTGGGACAGCAAAAAAATTGGTTGCACAAACAAAATGTTTGGCTCGACAAAATCAAATATGTGTTGAGTGAACAAAATTTTTGTTGTGCTGTACAAAATGTTTTTGGGACAACAAACAAATTTGGTAGCACAAATAACAACAAAACTTTTTTGTTTTCCTAACAAAACAGTTTTGAAAGTTTAGAAAAGTTTAGAAAAAGTTTATAATTTTCTTTCAATGTTATAAATTAGTAGCTGTTTTTGATTCTTAAAATATTCTTGACATTTCTTGGTTCATTTTTGTTCAAATGATTTTATTTAAAATAACCATATAATTTCTAAATAAAATATTTTGAATAGTTTGAAAAAAATTAATTATTGATAATTGAAATTGAATGAAAATTACGATTTTCTTTTAAACTGAAGGAAAAATCACAAATATCCAAATACTAAATAAATCCAAAAACTATTCTTAAATAAACAATTATGACTTAAGGGGGTCGTCTGATGTGACGGCCGGTTTTTTGCAGAACCATAAAAACACAGAATCTTGGAATGTTTACTACATATTTATTAACATTTGAACAGTCATTAAGAATTTTTTGAAGTCAAAATATGGAGTGGAATTGATTTTATCGCGTTTTTCTCAAAACTGCATTTTTCAAATTGCCTGACACGATATCTCAAAAACTACTGAACCGATTTCGCTCAAATTTTTATGGTATTTTTTGTACTTCCATAATTCTAGTTGATACCAGAATCATTGTGATATCTGTTATAGTTTGTTTTTCAAGCTAAAAAAGTCGAAAAACATGACGAAAATCGTAACTTCATTTTCAAAACTGTGCCAAACATTTAATTTACAATATTTTGACCTAATTCTGGTACCGGCTAAAGCCACAGGTCTACAGATTAAAATGCCATTTGATTTTTTGATTTCAGATGAGCAGAACAACCGGAATCATGTCAGTCGTCGACCAAATTTTTTTTCGCACGTGTCTCTTTCGAGAGCTATAAAATCGATTCCACTCTATATTTTGACTTGAAAAAATTCTTAATGACCGTTCAAATGTTAATAAAATTGTAGTAAATATTCTAAGATACTGTGTTTTCATGGTTCGTCAAGAAAAATTCCCCAAAAAAAACCGAAAAAAACTGTCCGTTACACCACACGATTCCCTTAAACTTTTTTCTGAAATACGCTTCAGTTCCTCTTCTAAAATTCGTTGTAATTAATAACGGGCTCGCTTTTGTTGATTTTATAATTCAAGGTAAACACTGATTAATTGTGAGTTTGACTTCAAGATCCTTAAAAAATCTCAGTTCTTTTCAACTTGAAAGCTTTCGATTTTAAAAGCATTAAACTTGAATGCTTCTAAACACCACGTTCCCTCCAATTCATAATTTAGAAAATGTCTTATGAATAACAATAAAATTAGTTAATCTAAAAATAAAGAAATTTGGAAAAAAGTAAAAGTAACTGTAACAGAACAGGTAATAAAATAGTAATCGCAGTAGAAATAAAGCCAAATATTGCAATTGTAAAAGCATTGGACTTGAATGCTTTCCAACACATCAAATCTCCTCAAAGCCACAATTTAGAAAATATCTTATAAATAATATAAAATAAATGGATCCAAAAGAATAAATTTTGAAACAGAGAAAGAAATCTTTATTCGCCGAAAATATGACAAAGTAGGAAAAAAATAGTAGTGCAGACAAACAATATGCAGTGCAAAAAAAAAGACAAGCTTGCTTAAAAGTTAGGGCACGTAAAGTGCCCAAAGTTTTTTCATAGGAATGAAACGTTGCCTCACCATTGTTTGTGTTTGCGGCATTTGGAGTGGTAGGTGTTGTCGGGCTTGAATGTTGTGCGGGGGGTACTTCTGGATCCGGCACAACTTGGAAAACATCACCAATATCAGTATGAGGCGTTTCGTTGCCCTGAATACTACTTCTTCGGTGAATCTGATGCATTTGCTCCATTTGAAGATGTCTAAGGGACCTTACATGTTGTAACAGGGGCAGTTTATGTCTGGCACTGAACATACAGAGTGCGCAGTGGTAAAGCTTCGCCGCGGACGGTACGTTAGAACTAGCTTCGAGAAGGTGACGAAGAAGAAGAGCAGCAGCCTCGTGCCTCGGTGAAGCGGCGTGTAACGCAAGTTTATGAGCACTATTCGTATAGTAATCGCAAGCATGGCAACGCAATTGTGCCGCACTTGTTGGCGACGCAAGGTATTTGAGTTTCCACTCGTTTCGTGGGCCACCCTCTTTCACATGATTAACATGCTGCAGCCTCTGCAAGTGCTTATCAGTCTTGCAGTGCAGCTGAAAGTTAGCCTTGAGGTTGGTTTTGTAGGAACAGAGTTTGCAGACAAAATGGTTGGCTACGTGAACGAGAATCTCGCCTTCTCGCGTCCTCGTTCTATCAGCTGCCAAGTGTTGTCCTAAAGCTTCCAGGGAGTCGGTTGCAAAAATATTACAGACACAACATTGGTAGAGGTGAGTGGGATCGGGATCCGCAGGTTCTGGTGGTGGTTCCATACTATCGGGCGAGAGTCCAACATCTCCACCGAGGTTTCCTATCGCACTCATACTTGCCATACCTCCCATGAGTTCTGGAGGCAGTTGGGGAGGTAGTTGACCACCAGTCATCATTTGTATGAGTAAAGCTTGATTGTACGCCATGTCAGCCAGAGCTGCTTCGGCGTGTTGAGGTTTGTCCAAACCACCGAGGTGTATAAGTTGCTCGAGTTGCTGCTGGTGCTGCTGTTGAGCTTGCTGATGATGATGTTGTTGCGCTTGCTGATGATGGCTCTGGAGGGCAGAAAGTGCGTGCATTTGCTTCACGTTCTGCTGCAGTACCAGCATGTTGTGCGTGTGTTTTTCACTAGTCATGTGTATCCTGAGATTCCTCGCCACGCTCGTTTCGTAATTGCAAACGTCGCACCGAAACGTGGGCTTCGGTTTTCCCTGTGTGGCCGTTTGACAGCCTAGGTGGGGACTGTGATTTTGTTGATGATGAGGACTTCGAGTAGGGAGAGGAGCGTCCTGAGATGATGAGGGATTATTGGCAGCAGAACTGGCGCCTCCACCCTGCTGGATCTCTTGCATGTTGTTCAAGTGCTTGTCACTCTGCATGTGTATACTGAGATTGCCCTTGGTTGTCGTCGAGTAATTGCACACTTCGCACCTATACGGTTTGTAACCACAGGTGTAAGTCTCGCCTCGCGCTAACCTAGGATGCGGTTGTCCAGCGATGCAGTAGATGCAAGACGTTTCGCTTTCCGGGTGCTTTTCCTTCATGTGAATTTCTAGCGTCTCCTGATATTTGTAGTGCCAGTTACATTTAGGACACTTGAGGGTTTTACAGGAGTTTCTACTGTGGATACCAGCGAGAGGTCCGCCTGGACCAGCTAATCGACTGCTGGCCAGGATGATTTCGCACTTTTGACACTCGACGCCGCTAGGTCTGCCCTGCATGTGCTCGGGACAAACGCCGATTGTCGTTCCGGTGAGAAAATTTGGTGGTTGCTGCGTCAAAGCCGCGTAGGACGATGGAGAACCTTTCGTAGAGGCTGATGGTGGTGGCGAGGTATAATGCATTGCAGCGTCGGGCGCCTTGGCCCAAGATGCCGCACTTACTTGAGCACCAGTCCACTGATGATGATTATAGGTGAGAGGGTGATTCGAGTGAGAGGTGGGTGTCGTGGGGGTGCTTGGCGATGGCCTGTGTTGCTGTTGCTGCAGCGGACTACTCGGAATTCCAGGAGTACTCACCGGAGTACTCGTGGTAGTGGGTACCTCGAGTTCGCTTGCCTCACTCCGTAGCTGTTGCTGACCTTGCAATTGTCCGGGCGACGTTGTAGAACACGTAGAACTAGTTACAGGCTCCAGAAAGCTGACCAGAGGCTGTTTACCTCTCCCAACTGCCTGAATAATGGCAGACGCAGTCGAGTGTGACAAGACTTGTCTCTCGTCCTCCATCAACGTCAACTGATGCTCACCCTGAGCATGGGCGACGAAACTCTTGGCGTAACCAAAGCTCAGCTTACAAATGAAGCACATCAGAATAGGCTTGACGGGAACAGAGGCAGCGGGAGATGGTGGCACGGCGGCCTGTGGTGGTGGTTGCTTGCTGCCTTCAGCACTTCTGTAGCTGATGACTCGGTAACTGTGCATTACCGGGAGGTCAGGATTGTGTTGAGACACCGAAGACCGTTGCTGCTGCTGTTGCTGCTGTTGATAAGCTTGATGAGCGTAAAGCCTAGATACGTAGTACGCGCTGGCGATTTGAGGAAAGACCAACGAATGTGGCACTGACATTCCTCGACCGTCGACGATGCAACCATCCGGCAGGGAATCATCTTCACTGAGCTCACTCTCGCCCTCAATGATGTACGCCGAACCATCAGGATTGTAGACGATTTTCCCGTCGAATTTTTCCACGTCACCACCCGTTGGACTCTGACTTGGGCTCGGACCTTGTTGCTGCGTTTGTTGCTGACCCTGCGACTGAATCGAGATCGCCGTCGTGGTGGTGGTAGTGGTGGTCGTATCCGCGATCGGGGTGGGTGTCGGAATCGCATCTCGCGTACAAGGCTCGGTGCCGGAGGGTGGGCTCGCCGTGCGGGGGTGGTGAGGTTGATGAAGAGCGGCCCCTGCTGTCGGGGGGGACCCGCCCCCTCGACCCCCCTCCTCCTCCGGGCTCATCTCTTGCTTTTGCTGCGCGTACGTGGAATTTTGAAAGGGCCCGCCGTGTTGCTGCTGATGGTGTTGCTGTTGCTGATGATGGGCCGCCACCAGCTGCTGATAGAGCTGATGTTGGCCGATCGTGTTCGACGAATGTTGCTGAAGGTGCGAAGGAGGAATGTTGTGATGCTGAAGGTGGTACTGGGAGGGATGGGGCTCACTGGAGGGCATCACCCCAAACGTGAGGCGGGCGCCAGCCTCACATCACCCACGGCGCCTGCGCCTGCGCACTCCGGACTTCCTTGCTTCCTTCTTCCTACTGTCGCGCACGTCAACCCTTTCACAACCTGCCTCTCCGTCGTACCTTCTTCCGCGCCCCCGGTAGACACTTTATTAGCTACCCCGACGCAACCCCAGGTCGTACCTGCAACACAAATTTCAATATCTCATTACCATACCGCCCTACCACAACAGTTTGAATAATCAATTTCACTTCAACAACATACTGCATTCATCAATCAGTTATCATATATCTTCACCAATTACAATTTACATCATTAAAAAGTCTATTCAATTTACTTTTCTTGCTGACATTGCCAAGTATTGAAGAAGAATATTCCTGGATCACCAGGCGCAGCTTCTTTTAAGCCAAAACTTGTCAAGCTGCAGTTTTATAACTTAAATCATTTGAAGAACTTTCGCTCGTGACAAATAATACAAAGAATTAATCTGTATAAATCAAATTGAATAAAGAAAAAAAAAGAAAATAATATTTCAAGGAATGCAAAATGTATCCCGAACAAGACAGAGTGTAACCTTATTCCCTGAATGTAAAGTAGACTGAAAGATTGCATTGTACCAACTATGAATCATCGCAAAAAGAATTTTTTAAACCATACCTGGGTCGTAGCGTTTACTCAACACGCGTGGGAGAATCAGTGAAAATGTCATTTTCACAGACGGTCTAGTCTAGTCTGTTAATCCGAGCAAACAAGGGTCGCAGCATGAGCAACAGATAGCGAAATACTCAGAAATGCGGCAAGCTGCGCACACAGAGGATCAAGGACGTAAGCAACGAACACACAAAGCAGCAGAAGGGAGACTTTCGTGGTGTAATACAAGGGCTCTGTCTGTCCTGGTTACCTGGATGAAGCAAGCCCAGCTGTGTTTGCAGCCCATCGACCCAACTTATCTATCGATTGAATATCGATAGGTCTTTTCTTGACCTGTGTACTAAGAGAGATAGAAAATAAAAATAGAGTAAAAATAGAGCGAATAGAGAGGGAGGGTGCACTAGTCACGGTGCCGGTGTCCGGACATGAATACCCTCCTTGTGCTTACGACAATCGAAACTCGTTCATCGAGCGCTTCCATCCCATCTCTCCCTATGTCAGACTAGAGACTACTCCCTTCATGCTTTAATCTCTTGCCCTTTTCTTCCTCCCCTTTTTAATCTTTAAGACTTCGTAACCGACGTCGGCGATCGCCATCAACAGCACGAAATTGATCAGGGTTCTTTTCCAACTTTTGTTAGTCGGTAATGAAACTTGGTGATGAATCTTTAATCTAATTAGATTAGACTTCTTTCAGACAGCAGTGGATCATGAAAAGGTAATGCTGCCAGAAGACTGTCTAGAAATAATTGTAGGCTTCACAGTCCTTATTCCCCTATTTTTCCCCTTTTTACTCCTTTTTTCAAGAAACAGTTGGAAAAAAGTTAGTCAAACCGCCTATTTCCTCAGGTTTTTAATTTTAAATAATTTGTTTATAAAATTAAAAAATCGTATAAATGATAAAACACGACGACAATCGGACAAATTTTATTAGGAGTGAAATTTCTTAACATTTCGAGACTGACAGGTCTCCTCTTCAGAGGAATATCTGTATACAATAAATTAAAATAGAAAACATAAGTTTATAATTTAAAGAAAAAAACTTATCTAAAAATGACACCAAAATTTTGTTTATATATCTTACCCTTATTATATCATAACAACAATTACGACATCATAGAATAGTCATATTATACTGGACGAGAGTTCTAGAAAACAGAGCAGCAAGAATTAATTTTAGGTTATAATTTTAAGGTTGAACACAAGTAAATCAACATAAGGTAAATCTATTATCGCTACTTGTTTTTAACTTTAAAATTCTAACCTAAAATTAATTCTTGCTGCTCTGTTTTCTAGAACTCACCTCCAGTATAATATGACTATCCTACACTGAGAAAAAAAAATACTTTTGAATCTATAGCATATGCTATTATTATCTGCCAAAAGCAGACGCTATAGATTTCAATTAATATGCTCTGGAATTTATAGCATCGCTGTTGAATCAAAATCTAATATTTCTGAATCAAAGTTTACCGATTTGAATCAACAGTGATACTATTTATATTTTTACATTATGTTTGTATGTTATGTTTTATATTTTAATTTATTGTTCACAAATATTTTCCTGAAGAGGAGACCTGTCGGTCTCGAAACGTTGGAAAATTTCACTCCTAATAAAATTTGTCCGATTGACGTCGGGTTTTATCATTTATATGATTTTTTAAATTCATCTATTTCTCGGACGTTAAAGAAGTTTAACCAAATCATCGTTAAATATTATATATATTGTTTATAAAAATTTTTTTAGTCGAAATGCGGAAAATCTTATTTCCGATTAATTAAGCAATCAAAAGTTTCAATCGGATAAACATTATACATTCTTTTCATTTGGGATCTACAGTCATATTTCGGTGAAAAAACAGCTAAAATTTATCGAAAGATTCTGAATGAAAAGAATCTCATTTTTATCCAACTGGAACTTCCGGGGGCTTCTTTGATCGGAAATAAAAATTTCCAGATATCGACTAAAAAAAATTCGATAAAAAAACTGTTAAAATTAAAAACCTTAAGAAATAGGTGCTTTGACTGAATTTTTTTTCGACTGTCTGTCCAATTTCTCTTTAAATGCAGACTAAATTAATAAAACCCAGTAAGTTTCAATATTTTCAGTTGCTTTTAAATATATTTTAGGATTTCAGTAGACTAATTTAATTCAAAATACAACAATTTAGAAAAGCAATTTGGAAAATTTCAAATCTGGAAGTGTTTGAAATTTAATAATTTCAATTCAAAACGACAATAAGTTCTAAATTAAAAAATGAGTAGCATTTAATAAAAAACATTTTCAAAATCGAACACCAAAAAAGTAGAGCTGTTATTTTTAGATTGTTAACCTTAAAAATTTCATTATCGAACATTCTAAACTGAAAATTTTTTGTTTTATGTCAAATTAATAAATTTTAAACTCCGAACGTTGAAGACTAAATAATTTTGAGTTTTAAATGCTTGGAATTGCACAATATAAAATTAGAAGTATAATATTTAAGGATGAATTGGACAGACAGTCTAAAAAAAAGTTAGTCAAAGCATTTCTTCAGGGTTTTAATTTTAAACAGTTTTTTTATCAATTTTTTTTTTAAAAGTCGAAATGTGGAAATTTTTATTTTCGATCAATTAAGCCCTCAAAAGTTCCAATTGGATAAAAATTAGATTCCTTTCACTCAGAATCTTTTGATAAATTTTAGCTGTTTCTTCACCAAAATCAGTCTGCAGATTCAGAAAGAAAAAAATGTGTAATGTTGTATCCGATTGAAACTTTTAATGGCTTATTTAATCGGAAGTAAAATTTTTTGCATTTCGAATTAAAAAATTTGATTAAAAAACTGTTAAAAATGAAAAACCTGAGGAAATAAGCACTTCGACTAACTTTTTTTTACGACTGTCCGTCCAATTTCTCATTAAAATGCAAGGCTCTCAAAATCTTAAAAGTTTCAAGTTTAAAATTTCATTCTGATTCTAAATTTAAATTAAATAAAATAGATGACTTCAAAATTGAAAAGTTTAGCGAACTTATTCTATTTGGAATGCTTTTAATTCAAAACTGTTTCACTTTCAATGTTTTCAATTCGACACTTTTGAATTTTAAACGTTTTGAATTAAAAATTGTTGAATTTTATGCACTTTTAATTTGAAATTATACTATTTTGAAAGCATTTAAATTTGAAACTAAACAATTTTTAAATATATTTCTATATAAATTAATTAAACTCTGAACGCTTTTAATTCAATATTTTTAAATTTAATAGCAAACCTTTCAAAATCGAACAATTGATCATTTGAAGTGTTTTAAATTTAAAGATTAATCTACTGTTCCCGTCGCTTATAACCTGGTTGTAGATGCGATGCTAAATAAACCTTTTTGAAGAATTAAAGTGTTTCAAATCTAACTCCTTCAAAATCGTATAATAATTTAGTTAGATATGTTTTTCTACTAAAGATTTTAAAAATTCATTAACTGAAAAACTTCTTGTTCGTTTTTCATTTTACACAATAAATTGGTATAAATTAACTTACTTAATAAACACAATTATGTTATTAATAAGACATTTTATAATCAGGGCATCCAAAAGATTCAATTTTACAATCCCTCTAACATGTGTCTGACTTTTCCCTGACTTTTAGACAAATTTCCCTGACAGATAAGTATCATAAAAGCGAATAAGGTTTCCATAATGTGCCAAAACAAAAAGTGAAACAAGCCAGGAAAATGTAATGTAATTACATTTCAAATTATTTTCTATTTTGCCTGACAACTACTCGCATTTTCCTGACAAATTTTTTCCCCCTGGCATTATATGAAGAAAATTAATGATTTTCTAAATATAATTTTTGTAATATTTGTGTACTGAATGGAACATAATATAGTACTGAATAAACTTTAATGCAACATTTCTGATTAATTTCCCCCTTTTTGAGAGAATTTTGCGCTGCGAAGCCTGATAATTAGATTACTGTTTTTCAAGCAGTGATGAATTAAAATACCAGAAATTGTAATTATTATAAAATCATGAAAAGGTGATGCTTCTAAAAGACAGTCTCGAAATAATTGGTACTTAAATAACATGAATCCAAGCAAAAGAAGAGCAAGCACTATTCGAGGAATCTAGTCGATATAAAAGGGGTGGGTGGGCGTGCTCAAATGCACACGTGCAGGCATCTGTACGTATATTTACGTACGCTGAACGTGGGGGTGTACAACACCGTGACCGCCCGAGGCTTTCTCATCTCGTAGAAATTCCCTCTCCTCCTGCCTCCCCACCCGCCCACCTTGCATTCGTTCCCCCTTTCCCTGGCAGCCTCCCTCATCTCTCCCTCTCCTTATCGTACTCTTCCTCTTACCAAGTACCAAGGCACCATCGCCGGACATTATGGTATGTACGTGTACGGCATTATGCATCTCCCTCCCACAGTTATAATTCCGCGATACAAACTCCATAATCCAGTCACCGTATCCTCCAGCATCTCGGCTGGACCACTTTGTAATGCGCGCGCCGCGAATCTCATGAAGGCTCGCGATCACTCTCTCAGATTGGCGATGATGAACGATGATCTATCTCGTGCGACCCGATGGATTCTAAGCAAATTCTACCGTTCAGTCGATGAAAGGAGGGAGGAAAATTGCCGAGATGATATGCTTGGAAGCGAATCTCTTGTCGGTCTATTCAATTACGAGTGCGTGTTGGTATGCAAATTAGGCGCAAGCTCAGCTTCAGTCAAGACAAATTGCTAAAAGTTAGTTACAAAAATGTTTATAATGAGAAAAAAAACGTTTTTAAAAAGATTTGTTTAGGTTTTTGTGAATGGAATTGAGGTAAATGACCCAGTGATCGTCAGATTGTCATGTAACCTCAAGAAATAATCATAAACGATCTACAAAAAAGATCACTGCAAAAAAATTTTTGGAAATTTTTCCAAAAAAAGTTTGACAGCTTATAACCCGAACACTTTGAAATTTTTCCAAATGCATTCGGAAATAATTTCGAATTGTCGTTGGAGATTTATTTATACAATTTCCTAAGCTTTACGAAATATTTTCTAACTTTTCGGAAATTAACCAATATATTCGGAAAATTTTCCAATATTCTCGGAGAAATTACCCATTTTGTTCAAAAAAACGTATATCCGACCTTTCTCGGAAAAATTTCATACTATTTCGTCTTAAAAATTTTTATAGTGACTATGTAGTAACTCGGAAAATAACGTTCTTTACTCTCTGAATCTGAATTGGTAGTTTTCTACTAATGAAATAGTATGAAATTGTTTATCAATTGCTTTAGTAAGCATTTCTGATAATTTTGAGTAAAAAACTAAAACTAATTTTTACTAAAAACTAAATGCATAGTCCGCATACACAGTAGAAAACTACTATTATGTATAGTATTTATCAATTAAATGTATGTCAATGTATGTAACAGAAAAAATGTTAATCTTTATCCATTAGTTTTCTACTAATGAAACAGTGCCGAATCATTTATCAATTGGTTTTTACTTAGCATTTCTACTAATTTTTAGAAGAATACTACTAATTCACTTACTAAGGCTTACTAATTCATTCAGTAAGCCTTTAGCTCATTTAGTAAGCTTTTTACTAAGTGAATCAGTAATTTTCTACTAATAATTAGTAGAAATTAGTAATCTTCTACTAAAAATTGGTAGATAAAAAAAATCGCAAAAAATCAACTTTTTCGCTATCTTTCTAGTTCTAGTTTTCTAGTTTCTATTTCTAGTCCTCCCATGTATCACAAGTGTCGTATCCTGATATGAATTCTAGTCCTAATTGTATAGAATTCTGACGAGGATTCTAGCCCAAATTCAGAATTTACGGAGTCCAGAATTCTCATCAGAATTCTATAGAATTGGCACTAGAATTTTTTAAAAATTCAATAGAATTGGGACTCGAATCTGTCAGGATTGTATAGAATTTAGACTAGAATTCATATCAAGATTGTGTAGAATTCATTCTACTTAAATTCTATAGAATTCTATGGAAATAGGACTAGAATTCATATCGGAATTGTATAGAATTTGGAATAGAATTATTCATGTCAGGATTGTATAGAATTTCGACTATAATTTTTTTCAGAATTCCATGGAATTTGAACTAGAATTTTTTTCAGAATTCTATAGAAATAGGACTAGAATTCATGTCGGAATTGTATATAATTTGGACTAGAATTATTCATGCCAGGATTGTATAGATTTTGGACTACAATTTTTTCAGAATTCCATAGAATTTGGGCTAGAATTTTTTTCAAACTTCTATAGAAATAGGACTAGAATTCATGTCAGGATTGTATAGAATTTTGACTAGAATTCATGTCAGGATTGTAAAAAGTTCAAATTAGAGTTAATGTCACGATTATATAGAATCTATGCTACTTAAATTCTGTAAAATTTTTCCACCTGGGTATTGCTTACTAGAGAAATAATTTCTTTAGTAATCATTTCAATCGTTTACCAATTATCAACTAAAGGACTACTGATTGAAATTTAAGGAGTAGTATTATTAATTATCAAAATCAAAGCCAACGATACTCAAGAATAAAAGCTTTAAAAATAATATTAACGGCAAAACGATTACTGGGACAAAGGTGACGATTACTGAGACAGTTACCTCATTAATTTTAAACAAAAGGCTTTACGTTTACGTAAAGCAGAAAATAATGAGCGACCTGTAGAATAGGTAAGTAACTCTTTATTTACAGTGTACACAGTAATAATTGCTAGTACATAAGACTGAACTCTTGAGCGAATGTCTGATTTTAAAACACTTGACTCTAATTTACCGGAGGCACGAACGACAACTGTAGCTGCTCTAATTTGCGTGACGTTCAAACAAACGTGCGTATGTGTACATTCATTAACAAAGCGACACGTTATGCGGTAATTTACCTACCCCGAGTCTTTTTTCTCTATGTCAGGGAGCTCATTAGTCAGTAAAGTGTCGATCGTTTCGACGCTTGTACGAGCAACTTCTACTGTTCACTGGTCATTAAGCTGAAATTTACTTCTTTAACTAGGGGAACATAATTGTCATACCAACACCCCGTAATATCGAACGGTGTACGACTCGCCAACGAATACAGAGAAGCGTATTAAACAAGGGCTTAAAGTGCGTGTTTATTGTCCGTGGCTCCATGTGTTACAAACCCACTCCACCAAGTTTACATAACACTCGAGACGCACTAGAAAACTCGACGTCAGTTACTAACGGACCTGTCAGAAATCGATTTTCTCATCGCCTCATGTATCGGAAACGCACTTACTTCTTTTCATTGTATTTCCCACGAAATAATTGTCTAGAAATAGAAATGCACTCTCTAAATCTGAATCACTTAAAATTTGACTGATTCAATCAGTACAACCGAGTTTATCTGAAAGATCAATGATTTCTCGGAGTTTGATTTATGAAATAGTTGAGTGGTCGATGGTCCAACCTACTGATTGAATTAGTAATGCAAAATGACTATTTTTTCAGTTATTATTTCTGCATTACTGATTGTTCAGTCAATTGTCGAACATAATCTCTATCTGTTGACAACTTTTGCACATGACATTGATGTCATATTTTCCATAACATATACGCAAATTCAACTGTCGGAACAAGCATGTTCAAGCATACCAAACAATTACATAGTAATTTATTTAAACATTTTCCGCAAATGTTGTAGTGAATAATATGGTGTTAAGTGAATTTTCATGATTTGTATGGGAAAAAGTTCTTAAATGTAGGTAAGTGATAGTTCTTAATAGAAGATACTAATAATTATTCCTAATAACTTAATCCTTATATAAATAAAAAAGAAGATTCAGAAGTTACTTTTGGAAATAATGGAAATGGAAAATAATATGGAAATCAATATTTGTAAATTCCCGCTGAATATCAATCAGTAGAGGTGGAGCCACGCAGTGATCAATTTGTGTACCCGCAGAAAATTGTGGAGAGAAATTACTGAAAGAAGCTTTTTTAGTCACCATAACCTGGGTACATAGATCTGCGTATTTTTCAGCATTTTCAGCTTAGCAAATATTTTACGATCGTATTTAAGGTAAGCTGAAGTAAGTTTGCGGGTTACTCTATTTGATTTTTTGTCATAAATTTTATCTCAAAGAATTTTTCACTGAAATTGAAGCAATTGCGCTCTGATAGAGTGCAATCTAACCTTTATAACCTAACATTTTGGTAGCTTGAAGTAATGATTTTGAAAAGATGAGACGCATAATCTACTATAATTTTTATTTTTATTTTTTGGAATTCTTTCGTAATCTTTTATAACCTTAAATCAAAAAATTAATGATGATTTTTCACTTGCAGGTGACTGATGCTAATTGCTAAAGTTACCATGTTTTTGTCAATATTT
>JBAGKK010000278.1:502825-515427 GCA_037177015.1 Euceroptres primus
TCGGCATTTTTATTTGGCTTTTTCTCGATCTCATGACGAAAAGCACTGTATTTGCCATGTCCAAACGAAAATTTTAGTTCGAGCGATTAAATTCATCGGCTTCGTCTCGTGATTTAAACTACGCTCTCACTAAAATTTGCGTTTAAACTTGGCGAATAATGTACTATTATATGTCGTTAATTTTTAGTCGAGAAATTATTTTTCGGGAATATAATGGAGCCTCTGATAATATTTTTATGATTTAATTGCTAGATTAGTTGTAATCAATATATGTAATTTTACCATATTTGTTAATGAAATTTGAGTTTTCTTATAATGTTGTATTTATTAACTTTTTATTGACTTCTTGGGTATTTTTACAAGAAACAAATTTTCTCCTTTTTTCAAAAAAGAAATCTCCTATTGTCCCTAAAATTGAACTATTTAACCGCTGTGATTCCTGCAACCAATAAGTAATATAAATAGACTGCGCCGATAGCTTTTTGTCCAACGGCGGTGATTTGAATATTTTTTAATAGATCGGCGGCGGCGCGGCATATCAATAAAATTGTCGGCGTGTGGTTTTGCTAAAATTTGCTTGTCGGTGGCGTTTTGAATTTTTTTTTAGATACAATTTAAGCGATCGGCGGCGGCAAAACAAGATGATCAGCAACCCTCTAAATATGAACAATAGAACGAAATTAGTGGTCAGCAACCCTCTAAATATAAACAATAGAACGAATTAGTGACAAAGAAGTAATCTGAAGTTGGTCATAAGTGGAGATTTATCGGTTGAGAAAGTTAATATCTGCGCAATAAATTATTTTTGTATAGCCCATTTGGGTCTTCGTTTGTCTTGAAATAGTCACGCCGTTGAAAATCGTGAACGGCGTCATGCCGAATAAAAATCGGCGGCGACTCATCAGGTTGGAAAAATCAGCGGCGGCGTCGGTGGCGTAGACCTCTGGAATAATAGAGGAAAAAAAGGGATACTGACAATAATTTGAGTCAGTGCACTTAAAAAAACATTAAAAATCAGTGATTGGAAGATTTTGAGTGAGGTTTGACGGCGTGAATGCAGGAAATTTGGAGGGTTTGAAGTGCCCGAAGCTTGCATTGGAAATCGGTTGCTAGCGCGAAACTAACGATTGCTAAGCGGAGGAGTTAGGTAAAGATTAAGGAAGAAGGGGGTGGAAGGAAAAGTATGCTCGAAGACAACGGTAATAAGTGAAGGGCAGCGCACGAGAAGAAGCGAGCGCGTAATTTACGTGGAACATGGATCCGGGCGGCGTTTAATCTGGCGAAGAAACTGGCGATTATGAAGTTAGGTCAGGTTAGGTGGTGCTGAAGGCGAGGAGGGCCTCTTTGTGATATCAATTAAGTATGATTTGCCCCCTCTCCCACATTTGCCTCTTCGTCGACTCCCACCCCTTTCTCCCTTTCACCCCCGGCTAACCCACTCCCTTATAATTTCCTCCCAATGCACCGTGAGAAACTCGCCTGTAACACGCACGCATAGGGGAATCCTCTTTTTCGCTCTTTCTCTTTCTCCTCAATCTCACACTCTTATCTATTTCTACCGATTCGTGGAAATTTGCCCCTACGATTAGCAAACGCCGTCCTTTTTATTTATCCGACTCCACTACCAATAATATATTCATGCCACGTTAGCAAGAAAAAAAACAGAAGAGAGAATTCAAACTTGTACTATCATTATGTCGAATTGCTGCTTCATAATTAATCAGTTTTTTAAAGATATCTCTTAAAAACGTAGGCTTCATCGTTTTTCCCCTGATTCCCCTATTTTTCGTCTTCTTTAAATAAACCCCCTCTTTACCCATTTTCTCAAGAAACGTCCTCTTTTTCCCCTTCCTTTTTGTTTTCCTCCTTAATAATACGAACTGTATTAATAAAATCCCGTAACATACAATATTCTTAGATGTTTTTAAGAATACTTTAGGATTTCAATATTTTAAGTTGCCTTCAAAAGACACAACAATTAAGAAAAACAATATGGACAATTTCAAATCTGGAAGTGATAATTTCTAAAATTAAAAAGGAGATGCTTTTATTAAGGACTTTTGATACATTATGACGTCATATAATACCAATGAGGGATATAAGGCCCTTTTATAAAAATTAAAAATGATCAAATTCATCTTATTTACCAAAATAAAATTTGTAACACAGTAGACATCGATGCTTTATTATGTCCTTTATCATTTTCCAAAATTACAGAACGATACGTTCATTATTTTAGTAATAATTCCGCTGAATGTAAACATTATATTTTGATCGCTTTTTCAAATATGGCGACCATAATACAAGCTTTGTCTGTTTTTACATTCAGCGGACTTATTACTAAAATAATTATCGCATCGATCTGAAATTTTGGAAAATAATAAAAGACATAATAGAGCATCGATATCTACTGCAGTACAAATTTTATTTTGGAAAATAAAATGAATTTAATCATTTTTAATTTCTATAAAAGGGCGTTAGAACCCTCATTCGCATTACATGACATCATTATGTATCAAATACCCTCAAGCACTTTCAAAATTTAACGCAAAACTAATAAATTTCCAACTCGGAGCTTTGAATGCTAAATAATTTTGAATTTTCGATGCTTAGAGTTGCACAATGTAGTATTAGAATATTGTATTTATTAAAAATGCAAGAATTTCAGAATCTTTGAAGAATTTAAAGTTTTAAGTTCAAAATTTAATTCTTCAATATAATGGAACCATTGAAATGTATGAATGTGAAAATTTTCAAATTAGATGTTAGCAAAGTTGAAAAGTTCAGCAAAATTTTTATTCTATTCTCTCTAAATCTGACTGTCCATATACCACGTGGACGTTTTTGTTATAGTTGCTTAAGTAAGCATTTCTGCTAATTTTCAGTAGAAAATTACTAATTCAGAAAAAACTACTAATTCAGTTAGTAAGGCTTACTAAATGAATTAGTAATGCATTTTTAGTAATTAGTAATCATAGTAGAAAACCATTCATTCTCTTAATAAGTTTTAGGAATTCATGTGGCAAGTTTTACTAAGTGAATTAGTTTTCTACTGTGAATTAGTTGTTTTCTACTAAAAAATAATAGAAATGCTTACTGAAGCAATTGGTAAACGATTCGGCAGTACTTTATTAATAGAAAACTACTTATTCAGATTTAGAGAGTTTGGAGCGCTACTCTCTAAATCTGAATTAGTCAAAAACACTAATAATTAATAGAAAACTACTAATTATTAGTAGAAAACTACTGATTATTAGTAGAAATGTTTACTAATTCATTTGGTAATTTAATTCTTCCACCAACTGAATTAGTGAGCATTTCTACAAATAATTAGTAGTTTTCTACTTGTATTAGTATAAATGCTTATTAATTCAATTGGTGGAAGACTTCTCGTTATTTCATTAGTAATTTTTAACTAATTCAGATTTAGAGAGTATTTTAATTCAAAATTGTTTAATTGCAAATGATTTAAATTCTACACTACTGAATTTTGAACGTTTTGAATGAAAAATTGTTGAATTTAAGTCTCTTTTAATTTGAAACTGTACTCTTTTGAACGATTTAAATTTGAAACTAAACAATTTTTTAATTTAGATATGTCAATCTAAATTGATTAAACTTTGACAGGGTGGCCGTTTTCACCGACGAAAAAAATTCCCGGTCATCGAAAAATTTTTCCCGGTCATTAAATAATAGTTTCCAATGAATAACAGTTAATTCAATGGGTTTTTGAAGTTTTAAAATATTTTTTATTTAATATTCTGAACATATGTACAAACATGAATTTCTTTTTAATTTAACATTAAAATAGTTTATATTATTGAAGAAGTACAAATGGAGGTTTTTCAACTAAGCTCTAGTGATTAATGATTTTAGGGCGAACATTTTTATATGTTTCTAAAAGTAACATTAGGCTACTTTATACAATGAAATGCCACTGTGAGTTAAACGAGAGCATAGGTTTTTAATCTATGCAATATAAATATTTTAAGTTCAACTAACCCCTAGCGAATAAAGTGTAATATTAAAATATATAAGCATTTACATTTTGTAAACGAAATGAGATCACAGAGTGTTATTGTTGAACGAAATATATTTTACCTTTATTGTACTAACATTTCTACAATAATAAGTTTTATTTAGTTACTTAGTTTTTTAATTTCTTAATCAATTACTTCTGCACTTTTTCGTGGATTTTCTAAAAAAAAATTTAAAAACTCCCGGTCAACAAAAAAATTCCCGGTCATTTCCCGGTTTTTCCAGATCACAAAAACTTCCCGGTCACTTTCCGGTTTCCCGGTCCAGCGGCCACCCTGCTTTGAACACTTTGAATTGAAAATTGTTTAATTACTCTTCAAAATTTAAATTCTCCAATTTTTGAATGATTCTATTGATTTGATCATTGTTACTATTTTTAAATTGAAATTCTGAACTTTTTAATTTTTCTAAAAGCGTTTTCTGAATTAAAACTCAACAATTAAAATTTTTTTAAATGTTCCAAATTGAACATTTCAATATATCAAAGTTTTTCAAATTGAAGAACTAAAATTTTGAGCTGATTGAAATTTAGAGTTTCAAACTGAACTCTTTCAAAATCGTATAATAATTTAATTCGATGTATTTCTACTAAAAATTTTGAAAAATTCATTGTTATCGCCGCAATTTTCTTGTCTCAAAAACTTTTTGGTTGTTTTTCGTTTTATATAATAAATAGATTCAAAGATAATAAAGAGCTGAATAAACTTTAACCCTTTAAAACCCGCACCTAATTCCAGTCAGAAGAAAATTATTGTTTTTAATTTCGTGACATTTTTCTGGTTGAAAAGCTTTAAAAATTGACATTTTTGGAAAATTCACATTTTAAATTTTTACAGCAAAATAAACAAACTTTCCAATGAATTTCTATTTGAAAAATCTTGTTTATAATGCAGTAATTTTCCTCAAATTTTTCCAGAATTTTTTCAATAAAATTGAGAATGATAGTTTCAAAAATAGCATTTCATCGAGTGCATCTTATATAATAATACATCAGGCGTTAAAAGGTTAATGTAACATTTCTGATAAAAGTATTGTTCCTTTTTGCCTGACGCGGAAACGTAAAGGTTGTATTTAATATAATTTATTCTCCTATTCATGTGAAAAAATTACCCTCTATTTTCCCTTTCTTGAGAGCATTTTGCGCTGTGAAACCTGAAAATATTAAAATGTTTGGGATAACAAGTAAGAGTTGCTATCAATTTCAGCGAGTGAAAGTAATTTGCAATATTGTTTCTAAATTCAACTTGTTTATGGATTAATATTCAAATAATCACTTTCCCTGAGAATTTAAGTTGAATCGATAATAAATCAATCTACATTATGCAGGACACGTTTCTGTCCGACAGACCGGTTCGAACCGCATCCGGTGAGTAAACCGACTAGGTGAGACAAGATGATTTCCGTGCGATGAGAGACCGGGAGGCTCTCATCACCGGGGATTTCAAAATGGACGTGTAGGTATATCATGTAGCTTTATTGATTACATTAACACGAGGACATGACTTTAAGATGAAACCTTGCCTCCGAGCAACATTTAATCCACTACAAATGACCAAAGAATATAATTATAGTTCTGCAATATTCAATTTTATTATTATAAAATACACCAGTTTGTCCTAAGACTAAGATATAAACAATACACATTGAACTTTGCAAATCGTTTCAAATAATCTGGGACAAAATTATTTTAAAAACTATATGAGTTGTATAGAAATATAGATATAATATTGATAGCAATATAATCTTTGAATTCATCCGATTTACCTGTGAAAATATTATCGTTTTATTTTACAAGAAATTTTCTTTTGCAAAAAAGGAACGTAAATTGACAAACTGATATCTAGTACAGATTAACATCAACTTTTTTACCTAATTTTATTTTTCTAGATGGTATTTTGAATTTTAAATGATTAATATGCAAGCATTTTCAAACATAAAAAAAAAATATTCAATTGCAGAGAGGGTGTTTCTATCCAACAGAAAAATGTGCTAATTTGAGGTGAGAAAATAAAAAAAATGTCAGGGCTATCGAAATTAGAATAAGTACAGTCAATAGGAAAACGTCCACAAATTACTGACATAAAAATACGTTTGTAGTTTCTTCCTACAAAGCTCCACTTTCGAGAAAATGTAGTGAATAAATATTTAAAATAATTCGAAATGAAAAAGTGCTTTCGATTTTTTCGTAGAATTTTCTAGACATAAAAAAATATTATTCTGTGAAAAAAATAGTATCGCAACACTTGAGAATATTGTGCAATATAAAAATTTAAATACTACATGTTTTATCTGCGACAAATATTTATTTTTGTAAACGAAGTGATGAAAATAAGAACTACAAAATAATGACTACGAATGGAGAATTTATTATCAGTAATTCAATGCTAATCATCAGGAAGTACACATAAAGTAAAGTATTCAGTTAATCAGAAATTGTCCAATATTGATTAATATCTGTAACATCAGTACTTTATGAAAGAACCTACACGTGTCAACTTGGTATTAAAAACTTCGTGATATGTTTTGTCAAACCTCGATAATTTATCTAATCACGAAAAATCCTTATTAGGTGAAATGTATTTATAAACCTTGGTGTAAACAGTTGCGTATTTTTGAATACTTGATTACTAGATTAAAAATTCGATTTGATATTTCATCATTCCATAATTAATCTAATTTTCAAAGAATTAATTTTCTTTCTTTTTCTATAAGGTAAACGTCTCGTAATCGTACCAGTCCCAGTGATCGTAAAATTGTCATAATAATAACCTAAAGCAATAATCCTAAAAAATCTTTAAATTTTTTAGTAATGCAAAATAACTTCTTTACTATTTAAATCTGAATTAGAAATTTTCTACTAATGAAATAGTGCCGAATCACTTACAAATCGCTTTAGTAAGAATTTCAACTAATGTTTAGTAGAAAACTATTAATTCATAGTTAAAAATCACTAATTCACTGAAAATGCCTTAGTAAATGAATTCGTAAGCCTTGCTAAGTGAATTAGTAGTCTTCTAGTGTGAATTAGTGGTACTAATTACTAATTAATTAGTAAAATTACTAATTCACAATAGAAAACTACTAATTCACTTAGAATGAATATATCTCACCTACTAATTCATTTAGTAAGCCTTACTAAATGAATTAGCAGTTTTATACTATGAATTAGTGGAACTAATTACCAATTACTAATTCACAATAGAAAACTACTTATTCATTTAGAATTAATATATCTCACCTACTAATTCATTTAGTAAGCCTTACTAAGCGAATTAGCAGTTTTCTACTATGAATTAGTCGTACTAATTACTAATTAATTACTAATTCACAATAGAAAACTACTAATTCACTTAGAATGAATATATCTCAGCTACTAATTCATTTAGTAAGTTTTACTAAGCGAATTAGTAGTTTTATACCATGAATTAGTAGTTTTCTATTAAAAATGAATAGAAATTCCTACTAAAGCAATTGGTAAAGGTAAACGATTCGGCACTACTTTATTAGTATAAAACTATTAATTAAGATTTAGAGAATATCATTATTTATTATCAAAACCAATGACAGTCAAGAATAAATGCTTTAAAAATAAGAATAATAGTGAAATGATTACTGGGACTAAGGTGACAATTACTGGGACATTTACCTTACTTACGAAGATTTTTCTCAAAAAGTTTAGATAACCATTTTTTAATTTCTCTCTTATAAGGAAAGACTAACTAAAAATGCACGAAATATTATCAACGATTACTTTTAATAAGGGTCCCAAAAAAGACTATGCTCAGAACCGATAATTTTTTTCGAGTTAAATTATTTTATCGAGAATACAGACATAATTGCGTACGTCGATGCGTGTACACACGAGAATCGTTCGGCAACCATATTTGCGTCTCTCGACCAATCGGTAACGCGACTCGGGTGCTGGTAAGTTAATGGCCTCGAGTTGTTATTGGGCCCATTATAATGTCGTGGTTCCTTGTAACATGTAATGATATTTCAATGTGGGGCCGTATTAAGCGACCTTTAATTAATAATTATCGGCAATATTTGAAAGCGTCACGTTCCGCGAAGTAGATTGTCCGTGAAGTCAGACTGACGATCAAAATCTACGGAATCTAAATCACCACTGGTGAGGGCAAAGATAATTATTGCATTCACACTTAAAGCACTCGACCATCGCCTCGAATGGCCCGGCAATTTTTAACAAACGAGGCCCAAAGACTTACTGTCGATTTAGATTGAGCAGATATCGATCGAGTCGGTTGCTATTACAACATTAACTCGAAACGATCGAATTTGAAAATTATGCAAAACTCAATGCAGCACTGCGCTTACAAATTATCACACTGTGTTCATCATTAAATTTTCTCTCGGATTATGGCTCTTCTCGGAATGAATGCACTTAAGCGACTTTCTCTCAATTACTGAGGGTCGTTATCAAATTTTATTCCCGGTAAATGGAATTTTATTTATTTCATGCTTCTCTAATGAAGTATAATGTTAATATTAAATATCCCTTCAATAAAATGTTTTGGTCGCTTGATCGATTCTTTGAAGTCGTTCTTGCTTAACCGTAACCTTTACAATTAATTAAACGTGTAGACATTTTCCTTTTGGGATACTGATAAATGGTGACAGCGTAAAAAAAAGGTATATACTTTCGTACTCACAAACATCCTCTCAACATGAATATACTTGAGTTGATCAACTCACCTGTAACAAAAAAAGGAAAACATTTCTATTAGATATCATAAAAGTATTTGAAAACCAGTTTCAATTTCATAAAAATATTTTAAAATCAATTTTGATTTCTTGAAAGTATTTTAAAATTAATTTTGATTTCTTAAACGTATTTTAAAATTAATGTTGATTTCTTGAAAGTAAAGTATAATGAATTTCAATCTGGGAAAAAGCGCATGATTTACAAATGATGTTTTCTGCACGTGAGGTCGATGAAGAGTGATTTGACAAGAGGCAGATGTTTCTTTTCCGTGGTGGGTTCTTATCAAAGGTCGACGTATAACATCGAGTGAATTCCGCATCTAACGAACTGCGCTCGTCAACAGGGCAAAAGAATGCAAGTGGCAGCAGCCTGCCCCGTGGATAGGAAGTATTTTTTGCCTTGACGTCGAACCGCGCCGACGGCGACCCGTTAGGGTGGCTAATGACAAAATCAATGTGACATAATTAGACATGGCGGCTACCTCTACCTACCAACCTAGCTACTGTCTTGCTCGGGGATTTATTGTAAAAACATCCCCCAATGTGATCGATATTTCTATTCATTTTCCCTCTATATTTTTCGTTAATTTTCTTTTAATCATTTTTCATTTCTTTCAAATCTATGCTTTACGAAAGATGGATCTTAAAATGGATCCAGTATATGTTTTCGTTTACGAGTCATAAAATCTACACTGGTAAAAAACGCCTTGTTTCCAGGCAAAAAATGAGCTTAATTTAATGTGACTTTTAAGACCAGAGGAAGAAGGATAGACTTATGCACTATGCATGGACACAAAGTACACAGAAAACAAGCTGTGACATAAACTATAGTCTATAGACTTTTTTTCTGTGTAGCATCTTTACCAATTATGAAAACTGATTAATTTACTTTACAATTGAAGCCTCGGCAGAAAGAACGTTGTATCAATACATATTTTGTATCTACAGAGTTCTATATGAGTTTTTTTTAAAACCGTTTCTTTATTCCGCGGAAGCGCTGCAATCGAAAATTCGAAAATTGAATTCGGAATGAAATGTCAAAATAGTCGAGGTTATTTACTTCCATTTACTTCGCATGTTCGTCAATTAACTCAATATCTGGATATTGAGCTATGGGACAGTTATCTAAGATATTATGGTGTAAATCTAGATATTATGATTTAATATATGAGATATTATATTATAATATCTAGATATTACACCATAATATCTTAGATAGCTGTCCCATAGTTCAACATCCAGTATAAACTTTCCTTCCTTTTCACTATCTATTTTTCTCCGTGTAATTAGAATTTTTCGGGGATAAGAATAGAAAATTACATTCGCTTAAGAAAGTCGAAAAAAATTTCAAAATTGAATTCGGCAAATTTCAACTAACGTAAGCTTCTCCAGCCTCTTTAGCCCTTTTATTCTTTCCTGCGTGCCATTCTAATAAATTAATTTTCTTAATTATAAATACTCTGTGATAATTCAGAACTCTTTAAAACTTTTTAATTTTATTTTTTTACCTCTGTTCAAAATTTCAATGTTAGACTTAGAAAGGTACATTTTCGAAGTATACCATATAACCTCGACTATTTTGACATTTCATTGCGAATTCAATTTTCGAATTTTCAATCGCAGCGCTTCCGCGGAATAGAGAAACAGTTTTTAAAAAACTCATATAGAACTCCATAGATACAAAATATGTGTTGATACAACGTTCTTTCTGCCGAGGCTTCAATTAACAATATAGAAAATTTTAAGACCTGCGCTTGTAAAATATACATTAAACAATCTCTCTGCATTTAAGTCAGTGGAAAAATGACTGGAAAAAAAACAGTTAAATTTGCCTGAGAATAACTTAAATCGGCGACTGACTTTTTGCTTCAGGATTCAGTGAAAATTAACTGACTTTCAGTTAAAATTGACTGAAATTTGAATAGAAAATTTACTGATTTGTAGTCACAAATAGTACTGTAATTTCAGTTAAAGAAAAATAACTCATGTTTTAATTAGAAACATGATATCAAAATTAAATTTGACTGAAAAATCAGTGAATTTTTTACTGAAAATCAGTTAAATTTTAATCAGCGGTTCTGCCTTATTCATGAGTCAGTTACTTTTAACTGATTGAGATTTAGAGAGATTAGAATTATCAGTCCGTGAGACTGCAAAGGGATATCCAACCAAATAATAAAAATGAAAACAATCCAAACAAACAAATGTAAAATATTATTTTCGAAACATAAAGTATATTCTAAAGTGTTTCATCAATAATTGAAACGCGAGATTTCCAAATCGTGGTATATATTGTACTCTCTAAATTTGAATCAGTTAAAATTGTCACTGAAGTCATTCAGTGACCAATTTCACACTGATTAATTATTGAATTTCTCTGGTTATTTAGACAAATTTACTGAATTCACACTGAATAATCAGTGAAATGAATCACTGAATAAAATTAGGGATAATTTTGACGGATGTTTGTAAGATATGGTACTGCTATTATATTAGTTGGAACAACTATTTTATTAGTTGTTCGTACTAATTGAATTGTTATTGCAACTAATAACATTGTCCCAACTAATAAAATAGCAATATCAACTAATAAAATAGCACTACCATATCTTACAAACTAATTAGTTGGCCCAACTAACCAATTTTTTCAGTGCTGAAATATTATTTTTTGGTTCTTTTACTTCAGGGTACAACTGATTTTTTAGTCAGAAAAATAACCTCCAAGAGAAATACGAAGTTTGACTGAAAAATTAGTGAATATTGATGGTAGCTTTAGTTAAATTGTAACTGAATGAATCAGTGATTGAAATCTTGCTCTTGAATAAATCATTTTTACATGATTCAGATTTAGTTCGTTAAGATAAAAACTGATTTAATTACTTCAGTTTACTCTCTAAATCTGAATTAGTAGTTTTCCACTAATGAAATAGTGCCGAATCGTTTAGTAATTCATTAGTAGTTTTACTAATTCATAGTAGTTTTACTAATTCATTAGTAGTTTACTAATGAAATAGTAGTTTACTAATTCATTAGTTTCATTTCTACACGTTTACCAATTTCTTTAGTACTAATTTTTGGTATAGAATCACTAATTCACTTAATAGCTTACTAAAAATTAAAAATTCGTAGTAGAAAATTGCTAATTCCTTTAGTAAGCCTTATTATTTCATTTAGTAAGTTACTAAAAGAATTAGTAGAAATGCTTACTAATACTATTGGTAAACGATTCGGCACTATTTCATTAGTTAAAAGATAAGTAAAGCTTACTAAGTGAATTAGTATCTTTCAACTAATGAAACAGTGCCGAATCGTTCATCAATTGCATTAGTAAGCATTTTTACTCATTTTTAGTAGAAAACTACTAATTTACTTAATTAGTAGTTTTCTACTATGAATCAATACTATTAGTATTGATAATTACTAGTAGTTTTCTACTATAAATCAATTTCTCCCAAAAATTAGTAGAAATTCTCTAGTGATGCACCTCAAGACAAGAAAATCTTAATCTTGCTTCATATCGCTCGAAATTTCGAGAATATTTTTAATCAAGATTCTTGAACAGTCAAATGTTTTTTGTTTTTTTCGAGAATTCCTGCTTTTAAGAACATGAAGTAGGGTGAAAATGTTTAGGTAACCATGGTAACATATAGATTAGTGTCATTCAATAATTTTTTCTTTACACATACACTCATCCATCGTTACTTTGCACCACGGTTGTTTGCGCAGTTCACGGGTTTCCCCTCCCCGCAGCGTCCCTGGGGTGCGGACGAACAGCTCGCACGCTCGAAGAGCCAGTGCCGTATCAGAAGTTATTTACGTGGCGACCACTGTGGTGACTCACT
>JBAGKK010000278.1:524496-544053 GCA_037177015.1 Euceroptres primus
GAGTTTTGACCTGAATCCACCATGCGATTCTGTGCCGCCCAGACCCGTGGCCGGCACAGAATCCGAGGGTTAGTGTACTTTTTTTCTTACTGTGCAGAGGCCCTATCAAGCCCTAGTGAGCAATTTTTAGATTAGCAGAAGAATTACAGGGGCCCTATCAGGCTCTAGTGAGAAATACCTTGCCAAATCCTTTACCTTTACCTTGAGAAATCTATCTGTATCTGATGAGGTCCCGCCCAGGAAATTTGTAATTATTGCACAATTCATTATGATAGACTCTATAAAAGACGTTTTATAGAAATGTACATCTTTCACCAGAACCCTATAAGAAATAGGGAAAACTCGTCACCCCTTTAAAAATTTCTACACGGTTAAGTGAAGTTGGAAGCAAAGAATTATTCCATGACAGAATTACTAGAAACAATCAGGAAACTAAGTGAAATAATTCAAGTGTGACTACTTTTTTAAATTCCTGAATCACCAGTTTTATATTCACCTCAAAATTAACCCAATCACACTCGATCTCATCAGCATCCACGCCCACCTATCACATTACTAAAAAAGCGTCCCAACTCAGGCCCAATGGCCCAAAGTGTCATTCTCATTTATTTACGGAACATTCTATTCGGGCTTTTGTCTCCATTAATCCCTAATCCGCAATCAGGATCCATTGTCCCAGGTGTCAGGAGAAGGGCCTCGGTCCCCCTGCCAACATAAGGGACCGAAGGATTATGAGAGATTAAAATCGTAAACCTGCGGAAGACGAAGTATAAAAGCTAGAGAGAGAGAGAGGGAGAAAAGAGCCTGGAGAAAAAAGGCTAGTAACAAGAAAAGAGCCACGTTAAGGTGAGCAAGAAGTGAAGAGAATGGGGGGCGCGAGAATCTGTGGGGCCGATGGCGGAAAGAGAAGCGATATTCAAATAAGTTGATTCGTTAGTCGCTCGGATTAATTTGCTACGACGGTATCGGCCTGCCGGTGCATTCGTTAGGCAGACTATCGCGGCCTTTGGGTCCTATATACGTAGAAGAGTTGCTGCTACGTAGAAACTTATGTTTGTACTTTCTCTGTCTGTTGCTTCGAGGCACAGTCGACTTATCAAATCGTATTATCAACAGAGCCTATATCCTGCTGAAAGAAATCACAATATTCTTTCGAGTCTTATCAATCAGGAAGTTCCTTTTTTATATTCCGAACAATGAACTTACATCTTTGCATTATGGAAATTATTCTCGCAGATGATATCAATTTAATGAGAAATTTCAAGCTACATAAAATGATTTTTTAATTAATAGTACTCTGAGAAAAGTGTTTGATTGCAAACAAAAGTTTGGCTGCCACAACAAACTTGATGTGTGATTAATAATAAGTATTTTGTTGGGTCAACCAAATTTTTTTTGTCGAATCTTTTGACCAAATAATAACCAAATACAATACCAAAAACAATAATCAAACTAAATAATTCTGTATGCTTTAGAGAACATTTTTCCAATTATAAGCATAATAAAATGATTTGTGAGGTGAACCTAATTATTTTATAGGCATCAAGCAAAATTTAGAAAACTGAAAAACTTGTAATTTTCTTTTGATATTTTACATACTTGGTATTTTTTTTATTGAAACCCAACAGTGCAAGCACAAGTACTGTCATCGCAAATTTGTAATAATGTTTGGTAACTCATATGCTTCATTTCATCCTTATAATTTGCGTTACCGTCGCGATCTTAAAAAATATATGATATTGCCAGCCAAATTGCCAAACAAAATTATTTTGTCACCGTTCTATTACTTTTGATCTCTAAGTAAACAAGTCTAGCCACTCATAAATTTTAATGCTAGTTTCGCTAAATTTAACTTTCCAAGAATGCAAAATAAAAAAACAATTTCTAATCGCAAACTTCTTTTAATTGTCCTGATAGGAAGCTAGATATACGAGGCAAGGCATCATAAAAAGGTGTTTGCGAGAAAGCCCGACGACAATGTAAGGTTGCATTTGCATGATTGTGTGCGGGCGATTTCAAACATTGTAGACACAACAATAACCTGCGTAAAATCGTGTAAGTGTATGCTTCGGTGTCGTAAAGCGATGCGTGGAAAGCGAGGTTGATAACGCGCTCATGACGTGACGTTTTATTTATTTTTTTCTTCTTTTTCCGAGGCGTCCACGATGAAAGGCCATTGTGGCTTTTTTGCGAGACATTGTCGATTCTACGCAAAAATAACGACGCCTGTTGTCGTTACGAAGGAGAGCTGCAAATGTCGCGCATCGCGAGACGCTGTTAACGTCTATGTCGCTTTTACTGTGGTTTCTGTACGATTGTCGGCATCGCGATTGTTGCAGCAGTGTCTGCACGAGCGACAGAACAGAGAAGGGACAGAGATCTGCCTTGGGGCTGCGCGACGCCCAGAGAGAACGGGGTCTATTGTCGTCGGCATAAAATATTGTTTCTATGCCAAGCACGCACGAATAACGACACGCCGATTAATGCCGGCGTGACCCAACACCGGTCATACTCCCAAGTCTATTAATAAACGAGGAAATCGAATTTATCCCAAAAATATTAATATCTTGTCACGTAAAAATAATGTATCAAGAAATTATCAGACTCCCAACGAGAAATGTAAGGGAAAATTCGAAATTTCAATTGGAACTTTGTTACCTATAAATTCAAGAGAAATGGTGTCAGCATATTAAATTTACAGAAAACCATTTCTGTAAATTTAAAGGAACTATTTTTCTCTGTGAGCGTCTTGAACTCTGGAATTCGCGTCACAAACGTAATTCAAAGCTAGTTCTATAGAATACAAATGAGAGATTTTTTTTCAATAATTTCTTTTCTCATTTTTCTTCTCTTTTTCATCCTGATTCTTTTTTTTTATTCTGTCCACCTTTTTTCCCTTGGTTTGAACAATTTCAAATCATGTGTAGGAAATTAAGTCAAGTCGATTCTTGGACTTAATTAGTTGAAACGAAGGAAGTATAGAGAAACGAAGGGAACGTTAGTTTGAGAAAACAAAAAACAAGCGACTCTCTTCCTCGGTTGAGCGATCATTGGAAACGGATCAGAGACTCCCGGTAGTGCAGATATACGTGGCTCGACAATAGGAGCTAATAACGCAATAAAGGAAGAATAAAACCTGCTGAACCCGGAAAACGCGTGCCCGCGACTTAAGCGTAGAGTTTATAAACGCAAATTATAGCGAGGCGATTCCTGGCTGCAGAATTTTCCATGGAATTTAATTTGCAATCTACTGGCAATCAATGCTTTCTCAAATCCGATGACTGACCAACTATACTACTCGGTGAGTAATAACACTAATAACCCGCAAAGGTTGTCGAAGACGGTTCGGTTTATTAGCACAGATGGAGCGAATGAAAACGTGCACCATCGAAAATATTTGTCTTTTTCTCGGTGATGCGCATCACATAGCTGCAACCTCACTTGCCAGGAAACAATATTCATTGTTTAACGAGAAAATTGAAACGAGCAGGAGGCACAAAAGCCACGACATTTTTAACTACCGCCACGTCAATATAGAAATTACTATGTACACAGAATTTCGGTGAACGGTATTTGAGGTTAATTTACTTTTGTAGTCAATTCTTGAAGGTTAAATATTGAGATCGACTAATTCTCAAGTGGACTTAATGAAACACCTATTGTTACGCTACAAATGTTGACGGGAAAACACTATACTCCAGAATCGTTATCTTGAATTTTTCGAAAGAGCGTGCTTCTTATTTGGGCCAAATATACAGTTTCATCCAAATAATAAAATTAAATTAAAAGAGTGTCCCACTGTTTCATGGAGAAAGATAGTTCTTTTAAACAGAAATGGAGACAGCATACGTTTTTCTGTAATTTTTACTGAAAATCTGTTAAATTTACTAAAAACTCTATAAGAGTTACCGAAAAGATCAGTCAAAACAACAGGATTTAATATGCTGTCTCCAGTTTAGATCCTCACAACTGAAGTTGTACTCTATGTGTCATAATCTCAACAGTGACTTTGTCTAGTTGAATAAGGATATTGATTTACAGTTTCCATACATACTTTTTGTAATGCGGTCCACATATTTCACATTCTGCCACCCAATAAATAAATAATACATATTGTTAGTTATTAAGTTTCCTAATACTATATGCTCCCCGTTTAATCATAATTTCTTAGCATAGCTTATTTTCTGTAGTTATTATTTTAGTTATCTACGTTAGTAGTTCTGTAATTGGCCCTGCTGTTGGGCCTATTCATAAAAAATTGAAATTCAAATATAAAAATAAGACGGAAGAAAACTTAATTTATTTCCTGTCCTTCCGATAAAAATCGCTAGTCTCGCCACCTTTCTCTCCGCCGCATTATGTATCGAATGAATGACTGGATAAACACCGATTTACACCCGGTCACTAATCCGACATGTTATTTCCGGTAAAGGTCGTCAATTCATATCCCCAGCATAAATCAGTGGGAATAAACAAGAGCGAAGTCTCTGAATCCGATGGACGTGGACAATGTTGCGCATTATGACCCACCGGATACACAGAAGGGCGGCGAAGATCAATTCGATAGATCCGCGCTCCCTTTGGTCCTGTTTCTCACGAAGGACGAGCAGAATGCCACGATAATCGTCGCCTGAAGTATAATTAAGCCACTAATGATCACCGGGCCTCCAACCACGCGGACCAAAGAAGGCTCTCTAGTAATTATCAAATAAAATAAACACCTTCAGAGCAGACACATAATGCATCATCGTGAGTTTCTTCCTGTGGACGCGGCTGTCCGTCACTGCCATAATTTGGCCACCGAAAAATGTCTTCTATACATAAAGCATTGTTCAGACGCTCATTGTGCTCGAAAAGCAACCTCGCTCATTTAACTGATCGCTGACTATAACGCTACTCTATAATTACTGTCAGACCGAAAAAAAGCCACCTACCGTTAATGGCGGTCATGAAAATAATATTGCAAACGACTAATCGCTCTTACTAACTCGAGAATTATTTATGTTTGTAATTATCTTTTTCGTACCGACAAATAACTGTATTTCCTTTTAAATTACATTAAAATAAATAAATTAAGTAGAATGCTCACGCGTTTCAACAATCCAATTTTGTAATTTTATGTATGTTTGTAATGGAGGTACAGGGTAAATATTGAGGAAGTTTGAAGAACGATTGGTTGTGTTTGATGAACTGGAGGGTTGTAAATAATAATTATGATTTTCATGTACGCAAAATTGCGCGTTTAGGATAACCAGTAATGGACAATAAATAGTTAGAATAGTGTAGCTGAGTTTAGTGAGGGACCGTTAAGGAAAAGCACGCGTTCGTGTAAGCCCTGATAATAGATTATGATAATAAACGGCATTGTGTCGACATAAAAGCACCTAATGCCACGCCAGTCATATTCATAGTTCTCCTCCTAGCCACGTACCAAGGATTCCGGCCGGCTCGTAAAGAACAAGCTGCTTACTGGGTATAGGTATTTAGGGTAACGTAACCTCCAAACTTGGTTGGACCGCTTATTCGACTCGACACGAATACAGATACCCAGGTATAATTGCGTGGGCGGTGAATGTTAGCGCCCTACGACAAAACTCAAACAAAACTTTAACACTTTCTTTTTAATCAAACTCGCATTTTTTCCTTACAATGATTTCATTTTTTATTCAACACATAAATATTCCAATAGGAAAATTGCTGTTCATTATTTTTCATAAAGATGTTAAAATGTACAAAGTATACAATAGGTTTACCAATACGACTTGTGTTTTTTCTTTGTTATATAGGTACTTTATTATTATTATTATTATTATTATTATTATTTTGACTAATTATTATATTCAATTACAGGCTTTGCAGCACAAAATACTCTCAACAAAGGCGAAATATGGTGATTTTTCGTAAAAATAGAGGAAAAATAAGGGAAAAAAATACTTACGTATCCACTTGAGGCAAAAAGAATAATTTCGATAAAAAAACAATTTTTTTATCGGAAATGTTAGATTAAAAATTATTCCGCTCTATAATGTTTCCTTCAGTCCACCAATTTTACAAAAAAAGTCATACCAGTGTCATAAAAATTATGTTTGGAAAATTTTGAATTTTTCTATATAAATATTTTTTTTCATATAAAATGTCTTATTGTTATGTTATGTGTAATTGTTATTTTAATTTGTACCTATTTATTATGCAAAATAAAAAATGACCATGAATTTTTTGAGACCAGAGAAATTAATCAAAATGAGATGCAATCACACTAAATCCAAAAATGTCAAAACGTTACAAACAATTGACAACTATATAACATAGATATGTTTATGTAGTAGTAATGTAGTTTTCAATTGTTTGTAACGTTATGATCCAACTTTGGTTCAAAAATGATACTTCTGGATTTAGTGTGACAATTCACAGCAATGATTTTCTATGAGGAGTTCGATTTGAAACTCTTTAAATTTTAATTTAAACACTTCAAATTTTCGGTTGTTCAATTTTGAAGATCCTAATATTGAAAGGTTTTTACAACATTTTCAAAATTTGAATGCCTAATTTTGAAGAGAATAATTTTAAGAATAGTTTTTAATAATAAATTTAAAATTGTGTTCAATGTTTATTTCAACATTTCAAACCTTTCACAGCGAGTTTCTTTACTTTTGGTCACTTTTTCACAACAGAGTCAATTTTTACACTTTTTTTCAACGATTTCATTTTCACTTTTCGTCATGTTCACTATCGTTTATTTGTAATTTTTTCATATTTATTGCAAGTACCTACAAATATTATCACATTTTTATATTGTAAATTTAAGGCAAAGAATGGATACTTTAGATTTCTAGAAATTGAACAATTACAAATTAAAAACTTTACATTTATACAATTATAAACAATCACAAAGAACAAATCAAGGTAGAATCATTCAAAAATTATAGAATTAAATTAAAAATAGAACAATTTCAAATCACAAGTGCCTAAAATTGAACAATTTATTCAAATCGTTCAAAATTCAATAGTCTTGAATCGAAAAGATTTAAAATTGAATATTTCAATTTTGAAGACATCTAATTTGAAATTTTTCACATTCAGACATTCCAATGTTTCATTTTGAAATTATCGAATTTTTATATTTAAAATTGTAGAAATTTGCGTAGAAAGTGGCACCATCTGTTAGTTCATTTTTGTTGCAGAGCATTTTGATTCGGATTTCCGGATCATAATGAACTTTTGCGGATCAAAATGAACTTTCTTTTTTTTTCTGTGTGGGGGAAAACCGAAAAGAAAGGGGAAAAGGGTTTAAAAAGCGGCAATCCTTTTTTTGAAAATAGGGGAAAGACTGTTAAGCCTGCAATTAATTTTTTTGTGTACATAATAAATAGAAAGAAACTATATTTTTATTATTTGAATAAAGATCCTATAGCTCTTTGAATTATAAAATTGACATGTCTTGTAAAAGTAATCCTCTTATTATCAAGTATGTATTCCTCCAATAAGTACTTTATAAATTAGTACACATTTTTTAAAAACTTTAGGTAAATATATCCTTTTATGTATTCCTGAATACTTTTAATACTCATTTTTGAGGGAGATAAGAATTTGCGAATATTTGAATGCATTTATAACTGAGGAGGAAGGAATTGATGCGAATATTGCCCGGCAAAGAACCGCAGCGGAAGCAGTGTGATTACGAACGCGTGCACTTGATCGCACGTGCTGCAATAATAGTTTATGATAATAAACTGCATTATGTTGACATAAAGGCACCTAACGTAGTCGACTCGTCTGGCATTCATAGACACGTCGCGCGCTCCTAGAAAGGAGCTCCATTATACCATGTGAAGCCAAAGAACCCCCAAGCAAATTTATTTTTTTGTCGCGATCGCACTCGACCCTCTGCGTTAACTAAACGGAATCTCATGCAAATTCCCGCAATAGAGAAGGTTACAGACACGCGAGAGTCTATCGAAAAAATCGTCAGCCACTCGAAGGAGAATTTTTAATCATACCTGAGAGTCGATTAAATTAATTAGCTTTCCTGGCTTAGGCGTTTCAGGTAAATGGATGTCCATAAATTGCAGTTTACTGCCTTTTTATACGAATCGCTCATTTTGATGCACTGTGCATAAGAATAGACGATTTGAAAAAAAGGTTAATCTTTGTTTTCCATTAAAAATGTCACATAAAAAAACTGGGAAAAATATTGATGTTTAATAATGATAACTTGGCTTCGGACTAACTTTATTGCAAATAATGTAATTGTTGAATGTACTGTTTGAATAGAATTCCATTAAAAATTATGGAAAAAGAAAAGACCTTTTTATTATATTAGTAATATATGTCCAAATATTGACAACACGAAAAATCGTTTCAGAAGAAGGGAGCAATTTAAATTTAAATTTTCACGTGGGCGAAACCGTTCTCCAGAAAGCTTATTTTACTAGGAAATGTAGTAGCTAATTCTCAAATATTAAAGTTTTTTTTAAGTTAATGACGCCCACAGAACATAAAATGAATATCTATTGGATATTATATATCAAGTGAGTCCATTCATGATCTGACACCATTCATTGCTTCCAAGATATCCCAAATTTTCTGGAATATTCGTGTCATCAATTAATTCTCGGTTTGCGTTTTTTGAGAATAAATTTTGTTTCTTCAAAGAAACAACTTCATGAATTTTGAATAAATAATCATGTATATCGAACATTATGTATGAGAAATTCATCGAATGCGGCACAGCAACATAGCGAAAGTTATAGTATTATGCTCTAAATAAATTCTATAATATTTGATAAATAGAAATATTATAATTCTGCCTCAGGCTCAATCACATACCAAAGTGTTGTCACGATTTACTTTCAACTTATGAAATTTTTTTCCAATTCTATTTAAATAGATCAAAAAATCAAGAACGTCAGAATAAATTATAATAAATTAGAAAGGACGAATCTTCAAAATAAATTTGGAAAACCCAAATTTGAGAGCACTGCATCTGACTCGAGTGGAGACTTCAACGCGCGGGATCCGACGGGATTATATCAACTGCCACTTGGAAGCAGCATCTTGCATCCACTCGAATTATAACCCGGACTCTAGTGACTTCGGAGAGGAGTTACACTATATTTTTGGCAAGTAATCGAAAGCCTTATTGCTTTAATTAATCGACAAGTTACGAAACGTTCCGAGTTTGAGATTATCTCTATTCTATAGTGCTATGTTTGTTGTTCTAATTAAAGAGTGGCGCTGTTAAAAAAGCCAGATCACGCTTGTTCATACGTCATGATTAATTAACCGCTTGAAATGTTTCAACCGTATATTTTTAAGTCAAACAAGATTTCTAGTTGCCTTTATGAAATTCTGCTGGGATAGTCGTTTAAATTCGCAAATTTATTCTCTCTCAAGCCGAAAATTCACTTCCAAGTGCTGACACGTGTCGAGGTGACGTCATGTCCGATTTATCTGCCAATTACACTTTGCGATATTCCCGAACCTGCGGCGATATCCTTATCAAGTACATCGCACTGTAGTACGTTGGTAAACGAAAGAACAATATCTAAATCGTCGCCATATCGCGTCAAACATCGAGAGTTTGCCGGTTCCGTTATCTCTGCGAGATCAAATTCTCACGTGCCGCACGCGTTTCCACTACTTCCTTCAAACACGTCAACGCCAAACTGACGAGCAATCAACTATCTGAAGAACTATGATTCTTGTTCTCAAGATAGTCTGTTTTGATGAATTGAAAGAAAAAGAAAATCAATCCTTTGAGGAATTTTACTTATAAAATTTAGTGTGTGTAGTAAATCATCAAGTGTTATAAGATGTATGGGAAAAGTTATTTAGAGGCAAACGAACAGATTTGACACAATGTCAGCAGTAACTTCAGATAAGGTTTCAAGAAATGTCAACCTGTACAAGATAACACTGATGTAACCTAAAATGCTTTCTGAAAGCTCAACCCATCAGAATCATCTGATAAAACATTGGAAACTAGAGGTAAAAAGAAGGTTTAAGCGTTTATCCAAAGCAAAAGGCTCAGCAAACAGGTGACAGCAATGAGCTGACAAATGTTAGAATGTGTATACCTGAAGAAAAGGTATATTAAAGATAATCAGCAATCTTGCATAAACGTGGTGTGTGTAATGACGAGCAAAAACACCATCAAGATCAAGTAAGATCTGCTACAATATTTATCAAAGAAATTTATGCGTTTCAGCAAATGTTTACGCAAATTAAACTATTAAATCTTTAAGATCTGAAACAAGTGTCAGAAAGTGAATATTTTATTGTACATGAGTTCACTGTATGAAGAATTATTATATGAACTCTGAGAATTTTTTCTGGAAACATTAATACCCCGATTTCTTACCAGAATCTGAACCACTTAAGACAATTTTTATTAGAAACGAAAATTGAAGTAAAAAAATCTCGATTCACCATCAAATATCATTGTTCATTTGAACATTTAGAAGTTTAAGCACATTATTAGAAAATCCGATTATAAGAATGTAACAGAATTTAAGGCATGTCACTTAGGTTTTGTGGATACCGCAATATCGATTAGAGACTAGAGTTATACACGAAGGCCAATTGAGATAGATTGAGACCTAGCATGACGAATATAGAAAAAACAAGACAAACAAGCTTCGAGAAACTAAAGTCGGCGAATTCCTAATGAAGGGGATCTTCACAAAGAGACAGTGATTCCGATTTAGGAAAATTAAATTCCGAAAAATCGAGTCATGTCATGTCACAGACATGTAGCAGATGCGAAAAGAGAAAAAGTTTCATGAGAAACTATTGTAGGAGGAAAAGTAATTCTTCTTTCTGAGACGTTGATGAACGTAACTTTTACGTATCAATCACACGTGCTCTGTCATATGAACAACCACATTCGAAGATAAGAAACTTTTGGAGTTGAACACCATTAACTATTCACTTTTGATTCACTGTTTCGGAAGATTTTTTGATAAGAACTCACATTGTAACACATATCTTGAAGGGAATGGGATTTCTGGAATTGTTGATTAATACTAGCAATGATGAGAATTCGACAAGAGGAGGCAATATTTTATGGGCAATCTGCTTTACTTCTCGTTTAAAATAATGAAGCACCATTTAGAATTTTTTTTACGATAATGGATAAAGATCAATCCCAACTTTGTGACAACAACTATCGCAAAGGTACCTAACCATAGAACATGTAAACTGCAACGATCTTTTTTAGTTGAATAAAATTTCCTCATAGATTCGTAAAGCTCTGACACTATCACTTTAAGAATATGCTGTTTAAATATATTTTTAATATTAACCATCCGATTCTTGAAATAACTTATTGGTAGTCTATAGACACCTTATTCTTTTCGGTATTTCTTTCAAATGTTCATTGCACTCTCACTGTACCAGTGTACTTGTCAGAATTGTGAAACGCAGCCTCAATTTTATTAATTTAATTTTTTTTTTATTTTTCTTTTCAATTTTTATTTCTTATTCACCACTGAAGTTTCTTTACTTTTTTAGGTCTTAGTTTTAGATTTGACGAATCTGTATATTTGCCCACCTCGTACTTGTTCTAAATTCTAATTCGACAAAGCAGTTGATGAGAAGTAATTGGAGGAAAGAACACATCAGATTCACTTATCCTCAAAATCAATCTTTAGCGCTTGGAAGTGCAGAGAAAACTGGAGGGTCAAAATTAGAGAGTCAGATATGGATAGTGCAGATATTGAGTCGATAGATAGTCAAGGCAATCATCAATTTCGGTTCTTTCAAAATCCGTTGATTCTTTGCATGATTCAGTTTGCCGTGTATGATTTTCTAATTATTCACTCTTGTATCATACGTCTGGCGCGTTTGGAACTTAGTAGAAGTCGGAACTTATAAGACACGGACTAGATCTGGCCTCACTTAATTTCGATAAACTCCATCACTTGCTTCATCTAAACTCACTCACTAATTCACCAAGTGACACATACCTGGGTTCATATCCCGGAGCGTCCACTTTCTTGGTTGCAGGAACGCACTGTATTTGATCACTGTACTGTGAAGCACGTCTACTCTTGGGTCGGATACCCAGGGTTTCGCACTGACCTCGACCTTTAGCTAAGGTAGTAAGGAAGGAAACAAGTAGATGGTAACAGCACGGTGCATGACCCCAGCAATATTGGCACTGCGAAACCGCTAACAGACGGTTTTCTGATGTGTAAACGTCGAACACGTCCTGGCACTTGATTTTGGACACGGTGCAATCCGTGCTGTCATGTGAAGATCACTGTGGATCATTCGTTGTGTAAATGATTTCACAACGTCAAGCAAGAAACCCACGCACTTGCTATTCCGAGTACTGGTATCAAAGAGACGAGTATAGGAAGTCACACCGCGGGTACTTGACCAAGGGATATCACACCACAGAGGTCAAAAGTCACGCACTCACTAGAGATTCGGGTCACTGGTAAAATACCTGGCACTTTCTTCCTTGTTCGTCGCGACGTCGCGGATTACAGCGTCGAAGACGAGCGAGTGTAACCGCAATCGGGTTGGGGTGCACCGACCTGGTGTGCGGTACTCTCATCCACGGGCCACGAATACGTCGGGGCACGGATAATATTTTAATGAAGAAAGGCCGGACAGCGAAGTGCCCACGTCGGGTCGCGCTGCCGAACTGTTCGCTCCCCGCCCCACCTCCGAAAGGCTTCCACCCCTCCGGGTACTACCGAGGCTTCCCCCACCACTAGATCCACTACCGGCTGAGCGGCGCAGTCACGGTGGTGGGAATAAAGTGGGCGGAGCTTGGCTGCCTTCTGGAGGCGTGTTCTCGTCAAGTGCGTTGCCTTGCATTGTCGCCAACTTTTGCGAGGTGGGGAGAGTGCTCCACCCCCACCATCGCAAAAGCTCAAGTGCGCGATGTTCTCTCCATCTCCTTTGCTAAGGAGAGAGACGCAGGTATGGGTCGACCCGAGACACCGCGCCGGCAGGAATTTCCCGGATATCTTTCCGGTTATCTTTCCTCTCTCGCGCGCGCACTCTCTCGCCGCACCAGCTATACCCGCCGGACGTATCGTCGACCTACCCGTCCAACTCCGATCGAAGATCCAGGATTTCCGGCAGCGCTAGACATCCCCGAGAAGATAGAAACCACGGTTCCTGTCGTTGGACATTTCTAGAGTTCAGGGCAACGGTCTAGCGCGTGCTTTTTCGAGGATAGTTTTTACTCAATCGATACCGAGACGTCAGAAGCTTTTCTGTTTTTAAAGAGAACACAAAGGCTGGCGAGAGTGGACAAAGTAGTTGAGAGACTTTTTTTTAAACTGGTGTCGTTTCCTTGATCCTCGATGGTTTCCGTATCGATATTCAGTCCCGGCGGGAAAGTTTACAATTCGGTGCCTACCCGTCGCATCGGAAACGGATACCAATGAGGGCCGCTTGTTGACAAGTGAAGGATTTATCATAAAAATGTCTTGAGGAAGTATTATCAATTCAGTCGGTAGATTTTAGAACTTGTTTGGACTTTCGTTTGATAAAAATAAAGTTAGGGTTTAGTGTCCAAAGTAAAAAGATACGTAAGTAACTTTGTGGTTTAGGGTTATTCTCTTAAACCTGGTAATGAAAAAGTCGACCTAAGCGACAATGTCACTTATGTACCTTTTTACTTTGGACGGCAGAGTTAATGACTGGTCTCCTGCGTATGATAAAATATGGAATTGTAAAGTAAACAGAAAGCCTGAAGTGTTGTCTTAGAAGACTGATAACAATGTTATCACCTTGTGAATTTCGAGCGTTTACTGTGTTATTTTAAGATAGATAATACCAGCAGTTACTATCGGTATAACTGATGGACGATTTATGCAATTTAAATTCCTACAACCGACAATTTTCTAGTCAATTCAAATAAAATATTGTTTTCTAAAAACTAACAACTGGAAACGTTTAATCACAATCCTTCCAATGACCTGAACGTTTTCCGATACTACCATGAAGATCCCTTTTAAAAAAACTATCAGCCGTAGGGTATGAAGACTGTATTGTAAAGACTGTATTATAAAGACTGTTTGTAAAGACTATGTAAAGACCATTTGAGATTTGTCCCTGAATTAGATTGTTTTAACAAAATTATTTAGGGGAAAACGTCAATTGTTCCTAATTAACGAGTTGTCATTCTCATGATAAAGCAAACATACAGAATGAGAACAACAATGTTGAGCATAAAATATTTCCACAATGCTTGTGATTCCTTGATTAAGGTATAAAGACAACATGGTTTCATAGTTCGATGGCACTGGATGATGAGTCCACCTTGGTTCCCTTTGGTCCCAGTAATGGAATCTTTTGGTAACCAGTGACCTTTTTATGTCAGAAAATTGCAGCTGGTGGATGAACGTAGGAGAATCGTCTCTAGCAAGATCTGCGAAAAGGAATTCACAACGTTTCGAGAGGTAAATGCCGCCATTTACATTCCTCGAATGTCTACAAGGGGGCACCCTCCCTCCTCTCTCGAACTCTACGCTACGTACGCGTGCGCCCTTGTATGCGCATATATACTTGGACTTTATACAGTTCCAGCTCCCCCATCACCCTCCACCCAACCTCACCCCTCCCCCTTCGCCCTTTCTCTCACTCGGGGGGCTTCGACCAATCGCGATCTGCCTCGAGTCCTTTTTTAATAAGCTTCGCTTCCCTACACCCTCTTTCGCATTTCGCTCCTGAAAGATCCAGTAAGATTGGAAGCCAACTTATTCGTAGAATACCAAAGTCTACCTCGCCGTTTGATTATGTGACCTTTGAGAGCCTAAAAATACACCCCTCTTGTTAACCTCGACCAAAGTCCAGCCTTGAGCTTCATTTCAAATTTTGAATTTTGAGAAACAGTGGGACCTTCGAAATTTATATTTTTCGTAGGAAAATATTCTTTGAAGACAGTGGAAAATAGACATGATGTTGGAAGCATTCTTGGGACTTTGGTTGTTTGGAGACTAATGAAGTTATTTCATTTTCGTCAAGTGGTATGACAATTAGGTAAAGCCCACTTGAAGATGGCTATTAATAACAACTGAAAAGAACGTGATTTAGGGGCCTTGAAGCCGGCCCTATTACGGCTGGCCTTATTACGCGCGATGAGTGTACTTTAGGAGCCATTGTTTACAATCACAAATATCTGAAATGCCACTTCTTTTCACATAGAAAAGAAGTTACTTTCTTCTTCGATGATACATAACTTGATAACTTTTAGGTTAGGTCAAGATTAGTTTCTGAAAATGTTCCATGTATAATAAAGAAAATTCTTTAAAATAACAAAGTAACCAATGTATAACAGCTTTTTTGTGAAAATTCTTAACCCTATCTAAAAGCTTGTTTCATATATTATAAGTCACATATGTAGCTACGCATGCTGGTGTGTTATTGCTTTGCAGAATCGCAAGCAGACGAGAATCCAGAGCCGTTTAAGCCCAGAATACCACAGGTTCATCAAAGGAACAGATGCGAGAAATATTGAATGTAATTCAGGAATTTGATAGGGAACAAATACTGCGTAGATTTTAATTTCCATACGAGATGACAATATTCAATTAGCCAATATTAAAAGAAGAGTGACTGTACGAATAAATTAATTTTTTAATTAGACAATTAAGAATTTTCTGCAATAAGTTGTAAAACGCAGTGATCTAGATATCTAGAAGTTCAGCTAGTAAAAGGTGTTTGGAATGACTCTAATATTCTTGTACAGAAACTGACAGTAAGCACATTTTGTTGGGATCCAATCACATTGTGGGAAACTGATACCCTTTTATAGCTAACATATTTGTCTATCCTCTTGACAATATTGTTGCTAATAATTTCAATATCAATGATAATTTTTCTTAAATCTTTAATTATAAAGATAAAAAATAAATACCGTAGAATCACCTAACTTCGGATATTGCCCCAAACTTCGGACACCCATTTTCTTTGTTTCCATATAATTGAATGGCATAAAAGTGACATAAATTAAAAGCTCAAAGCTTGACATAATGTGAAAAGTTAGTTTTGTATTAAAAAATTAGTATAAACCCAAGAATAATAGGTGTCCGAATTTAGAGCCAGTGTCCAAAGTTAGGTGATTCTACGGTAGGCCTTGAAACTAATAAAAACTACTTTATTAAGGAAAAAATACTTCAAAGCAATAAATATTTTGATATCTTAATATCAAATTATTTATTTTGTGATAATATTTCATGATGAATGGTAATTTGTTTAAGTTTTTAAATCTCTTCATAAAAATAAGAAAAAGGAAATCGTATTTGGTGGTTCGTTGAAATACTTTTAGACTTTTAAAGCAAGGTTAGTTCCTGCCTGAAAAGAAGGGATGAACCACTGGTTGACTGGTCGGTTCAGTAACTGAAGGGCGGAAGGGGGAGGGGTAAGGGTGATGTTGACTGTGAATGGACGTGGATCGGAAAGAAGAGATTTCTTCTTCAGCCCAGCTCGAAAAAGAACAGTTTCGGTACACTTTCGGGATTCCGGATCTCGAATGGCCTTCGGCCAGGTGTCTCATCACCGAAAGGGAAACTTGTTAAGTCTCTTTAAAACGCTTCGGATCTTTTTCTCGGTCCATGGAGCCGCTCATTGTCTCTCTGTGGGAGGATAGTTTCTACAAAACCTTTGTCGGCAATGATCACGTTAGGAACTTTATTAGCGATTGAAGGCTTCAAAAGGTTGTTTCAAATTTTAGCCAATTCTGAATTGTGAAACGTTTCCTATTTACAAAAGAGGCTTTTTAGCTTAAGGAAGAAAAATTTAATTTGGTTTTAAGTAGAAGCTTTAGTTTAGTTTAGAATTTCAGAATATTTTCGGGTGGGCTTTTCAAAACTAGCCCTAAACTCTGCTAAGGATTGAAGATTCCGGAATTTTTAATTTTTGTTTGGACGACTAAGGACCATTCATAATCGAAAAATGAATTTTCTGAACAGTAACAAGTCTAATAAATGTGTGGTAATATAACATGTACATCATAAGTTTCAGAAATCTAAGGACCAAAAGTTACTCTAGTTTAACAATGAAAAAAATGAGTAGTTGGACCTATTTACTTAGTAGTAAGAATATTCTTTATAGGTATAACTACTCAGTTTGTTGCGTCAACCATTTTAATAGTTACAACTAATAAGATGTGTGCAAAACATTCTTACTACTGAAGTTGTTAACTCAACCACTTATTTTTTCAGAGAATAATTTATTTGGGTTCCCTCGTTAAATGATGCACCCCATAAAATATCTGAATCCGCTTCTTTGGAAATTCAAAGACGTTAGTGAGATTTACCCTAAAATCGAAGTACCTATAGAGAAGCAATAAGCCTCTTACAAATCGCAGTACTCTGGCAAGATTTTCCTCGCTTTTTCGCAGTACGAGTGTATCACAGCACGAGAGTAACATTGCGGTCGGTATGTTGGTCCAGCCAGCAGGTCGGGACCTGCTTTGTGTGGGATCCTCAGCCTGTCAAGGGGGGTTAGAGGGAGAGAGAGAAAAGAATAAAAAAAGGAAAGAGAGACGAGAAGAGAACGGCGTCAAGAGGTGGTTCGTCCATCCGTTCGGTTTTATGGGGTCGTCAAAACGTTCTGCGATTCTTCGGTATGCGCTGGCTACGCGCACATTCTTCTCTGGCTCACCATGAGGTACGGAAAGCGAAGAGAAGGTGGAGGAGGCAAAGAGTCGGTGCTGATGGGCTTGGGTGGGACGCTTCGCTACGAGAAATATTACAAAGAGTTAAACTGTGACGATCCGGTAGCCAGGAACGATCTTGCGAACGGCTGGAAAAAGCTGTGTAAAAAGGTGCCGGGGCCCGAGCAAACGGGCCCATCAAACTAACGCGCGGAATGCCGGGTACGAAGGTTTCTCTCTCACTGGGTCGTTTCCGACAACCCGAGATGGGAAACAAACGGAGATAGAGAAAAGCAAAGAACCACTCTAGTAAAAATTGAATGGGCCTACATGCCTACAAAATTCAACAGCCAGATTTCAAACAGAAAGAAAGAGGATAACATTTACAGATCGATTTGAAATTATAATATATTATAGCAGGCTCTACAGTCTTTGCCATATACTCCTATTTTTCTAGTGATGCATTCAAGCGAGATCTCGTCTTTCAAGATCTTGTCTCGATGTTGTCTTGTCATTATCACTTTGAAAAAATTATTGAATGGCACTAATATATATGTCACCATAGTTACCTAAATAATTTCACCCTACTTCATGTTGTCAAAAGCAAGGCTTCTCGAAAAAAACATAGAAAAATTTGACTGTTCAAGAATCTTGATTAAAAATATTTTCGAAATTTCGAGCGATATAGAGCAAGATCAAGATTTTCTTGTCTTGAGGTGCAATACTATATTTTTCTCCGTTTTATCCCTTTTTCTCAATTTCTTTTCGATTTTTCCCTTAAACGCGGACTGAATAAAACCCAATAAGATTCAATATTTTTAGGGATTTTAGACATTTTTAAAGATTTCAATATTTTAAGTTGCTTTCAAAATACAACAATTAAGAAAAACAGTATGGTCAATTTTAAATCTGGAAGTGTTCAAGATTTGATAATTTCAATGGAAAACGACAGTAATTTCTAAATTTAAAAATGAGAAGGATTTAAAATTTGAAGTGTTTAAAATTTAAAGAATCTCAAATCGAAACTCCTTCAAAATCATATACCTAATAACACTGTTCAACAAAAATGACCTAGGGTAAAAGCACCAATTGTTTGCACCCCTCCCCCCTCTCCCAATTGGTGGTACCTCTCTCTAATTTATTAGATAATACGATTGTTTAGCTTGTTTTGCTTTAATCAATTTAATTCTACCATCATTTTGTTTGCAAAGCTTTTAAAAATTATTATTATTTTTTTTTAGGTTTCAGAGTATCTAGCGAACAGGAAATTTGAAATTCCAGGTTTTTTCCTGACCAAATTTTTAATTTCTTCCATCAATTTTACATTTTTTATTTACAGTTTTTCTTAGGCTATCGTATACACTATCCTAGAATTCCTGTATAACTTATAGTTCCTCATGAATTAAACACATTAGCATTTTTTTCTTATCTTAAATATTAAACTGTACACTTTTATTTTCTGCAAAAATAAAAATTAATATTCATTTTTATCTTCGAGATTTGTTTTTTTTTATTTTCTGCAAAACTAAAAGTTAATATTCAGTTTTTTTCTGAAATTTTTTCCCCCTCTTCAAATAGCTGTAAATAAAGTGAAAATAAATAGATTTTGATTTTGCCATTAAATCTTTTAAATCCCGATCTGGAATAAAATTTCCGGGGTCTTCCCGGTTTTTTTTTTCGGTGAAACCAAATTCCCGGGTTTTTCGCGATTTCCCGGTCCGCTATGACACCCTGCACTGAAAAAATTTTAGTGCACCAGACACGTCACCTAAGGGGCAACTGCTAGGGGCTTTCCATAAACCACGTAGTTTCTTTAGGAGGGGGAGGGGTTTGAGGAAAGGCCACGTTGGTCTACATGCGGGGGGGGGGGGGGGGGTCGAGTCCGAGCCACGTGGTTTTCCACTTCGATGTTAAAAAAATAAATAAAACGCCTGGCT
>JBAGKK010000278.1:555442-581735 GCA_037177015.1 Euceroptres primus
CGTGAAGTAGCCGTGATTGATAGAAATTGTGTTTTTTATAATTTTTATCGCTGAAAATAAAATTATTGCATTAATTCAGGTGTCTTCTAACTCCAAATTTAACGCAGAATCATAATTGCAGCAATTTAAATGTATTTTCTGCTGTCCTTATTCATTTTTTGCGAAAAAACTGAAAGGTGACTGAAAGGTGACTGAAAAGTGACGGTACTCCGTCACTTTTCAGTTCTCGCGTTCCGCTAGGGATACTTACCATTTATTGCGAGTATTTTTGCTTCAGCCTTCGTTTTGATCCCACTTCGATGATCCTCCCAGGTCAAATCGAATATCGCGTTAACAAATCTCTGTTTTGGTGGAAAAGTGAACAGCGGAACCATATCTTTATAACGCAAAATAATTTTTCGATAAAACACGCTGACGAAATCTTGACTTTTGAGCACTATCTTTGCACTAATTTGTTCGACGATCGTAGAATGAGACGTTGCCAGACAGACGCCAGAGGACTTAAAATACTGCAGAGATCATAGAGGTTTAAATAAGGACTTGATAAATACTTTGAAAATCATGAAGAGGGCTAAAGAGGTTGAAAAGAGGTCCAAAGAGGTTCTACGAGAATCAAAAGAGGATGTCGAGGGCCAAGTAGGTCCAAAAGAGGTTTTATTTACAGCTATAGAGGGTCAAAGGAGGGCCTATATTTCGACTCGGGACCCTTATTCAAAAAGCTTCCATATAATGGGAGAGCAATTGTAGAATTTTTTGATAATTTTTGAAAAACGCTTAGAACTGTTCCAAGGGCGTTAAAGCACCCCTAAATGAAAAAAATTCGTAGTTTCTCTGAAAATACACTAATTGAATGCATTTTCTTCCTAAAAATCTTGAATTGACATGAAAAAACTTGTGATACTGAAAAAAATTGATAAAGCTGTAAACTCACCCTTAAAAGTGAAAAATCCCTTTTAAGAAGTGAAAAATCGATTTTTAAGTCCAATTCATTTTCTGGAGAATTATGCATAATGAACTATGGGTAGTCACTATGCCAAAAATTATGCATATTCAATAAATCTGAAGGTATCAAAGTGTTGAAAACAGTTGAAAACTAGTTGTCATTTGTTTGCAACATTTTACATATAATTTTTTGCAAAGTGACTACCCACAGTTCATTATGCATAGATTATGCATAATTTTTCCACCTGGGTATTGACTGAATTAAAGACAAATGACACAAAAACACCCTGTTTAGCCAAAAACTACCCCCTTTGAAGCTAAACATTATATTTTTGCTTTTTTTTAAGCAAATGCACCTGCATTACATGCAAGTGCAAACAGCTTTTAAAAAGCATATAATAATGTAAAAAAAAGGGAAGAGTGATCAAATAACTCTCTTAAGAGGGTTAAACCACCCCTTCCAGGATATGAAGGTATATTTTTTTATTAGTACGTTTAATGTAGTGATTGTAAGGTAAAAAAATATGCAAATTCCGCATATTCCGCAAATTCCGCAAATTTTCCGTCGCGGAAAACGTAACAATTAACTTTATAGTCACATGATATTTATAATAAATACGAACTTTAGTGTTGAGGCAATCACAAATGCAGAAAACTATAAATTCACATTGAAAAAATGCAATAAACGTTTTTTTATATAAAAATCTACACTATTTGTTGTATAAAATTGATGCAGTTGCATTTACTCACAGAAAAAGTAGTGATTCTATTGGTTGCAGGTTCCAATGAGAAATGCTTCCAAAAGAACCATTTTTTCAAAATAATCAATAAATTTACTCTTATTTACTCTTATTTTTTAAAAAAATAAGTTTATTCAATTAAATTTCTTCAATTTGATACCATTTTAACTGTAATACAAGGTAAAAATTACTTTACTAAGTTGCTACGATTTGGAAGTGGAAAAACGGGAAAAAAGGTTCCTTGAAAATTGGTTCCTTTTGGACACATTTTCGAAATTGTCCTCCATTGGAACCAGAAAACCGGTTCTAATTAATACTCCAGTTTTTTCAGCGTCATAGCGGAAATTCATTTATTTTTGGTTGAACATTAATTGATTTTGGTTGAAAATTCATTTACTTTTGGGAAAATTGATTCAGGTACGGTAATTAAATAAAATCACAACTAAAGCAGTTGAAGTTTCACCAAAATATTTCTAACAGTGTAGATCAAATGTTTATTTTATTAACAATAATGGAAAGATTCTAGTGGATGCTTTTATTATGCGTATATTGACATAAGACTTTTTTATCAATAATAATTAATTTATTTGAGTTTTGTTGTTTTGTAAATTATTTTGTAGATCATTTGAACTAATGATTAACGAACACTGAAAAAATGGTTAGTTGGGCTAACTACAGGGCATTATTTCTCAACTGCCCCAAGCCCAAAAATCGATCGGACTCAAATTTGGGTAATGTGCAGTCCTATTGAATGGTAGTTTATGGGAAAAAAGTTTTTCGTTGGTACACATATTTACCGATAGGGAGGGGGTGTAATTTTTGAGTTCCATACGGGTACCATTTATTTCGATAATTTATACCTTTGTTAATATCAATAAAATCAATTTTTTTACTTCTATAATTTCGATAGGGTTTTTCACGCCCTTCCAATTGATCGTACACATTTTTTGGGAAAATAAGTATTTGATCTTCAAAAATCAAAATCAAAAATAAATTTAACTTTTTTTTAAATTTAGGCTACTTTTTTTCTTTTCTTTTTATCTAGGAAGAAAGCTTAGGTTGTTGCCTTTAAACACCTATAGGTTTAAAAATGGACATATTGTTATTTATTTTTGAAAATAAGCGTTATGTAAGTTTTTTCCGGTTTTCATTTTTTTCAATGATTTATGACTCATTTCTAATCAATAAAAATAAATGTTCTCACTACAGCTTCGGTAGAGTTTTTCATGCCCTTTCTACTGATTATAAGCATTTTTTGAAAAAATAAATGTTGGACCTTCAAAAATGAAGGTCAAAGTATTTGTTGAAGAAATAATTGTTTTAACCTTTATTTTTGAAGGTCAAACATTTATTTTTTCGTAGAATGCTTATGATCAGAAGAAAGGGCATGAAAAACCCTAGCGAAGCTGTAGTGAGAACATTTCTTTTTATTGATTTTAAATGAGTCATAAATCATTGAAAAAAATGATAACCGAAAAAACTTACATAACGCTTATTTTCAAAAATAAATAACAATATGTCCATTTTTAAACCTATAGGTGTTTAAAGACAACAACCTAAGCTTTCTTTCTAGATAAAAATAAAATAAAAAATAGCCTAAATAAAAAAAGTCAAATTTATTTTTGATTTTGATTTTTAAAGATCAAATACTTATTTTCCCAAAAAATGTGCATGATCAATGGAAAGGGTGTAAAAAACCCTATCGAAATTGTATAGTCAAAAAATTGATTTTATTGACATTAACAGAGGTATAAATCATCGAAATAGATGGTACCCGTACAGAACTAAAAACTTACACCCCCTCCCTATCGGTAAATTTTTTCCCCATAAACTATTGATTTTTGGGTTGAGGCAATTGAGGAATAATGCCCCCTGACTTAGTTTGTAAGATATGGTACGGCTATTTAATTAGTTGGGACAACCATTTTATTAGTTGTTGGTACTAATTGAATAGACACCGCAACTAATGAAATGGTTGTCCCAACTAATAAAATAGCAGTACCATATCTTACAAACTAAATAGTTGGCCTAACTAACCATTTTTTTTTTCAGTGAAGAAAGGAAGAAACCTCAAAAGATTCCTTAATATGCTTTGAAAGCATATTTTTGTAGATTTTAGTCGACTCACAAAATAAACAATCCTGAAGAATGTTTCGAGTTTTCATCAGCTTGAGAGGTGTTTTTCTTTTTTCTCTTGTTTTTATAACGAGCACTATCAGGGTTAAGGTCCCGATAAGAGAAGAAGGAATCTCTGTGATAAATTTTTAGAAGGTGAAGCAATATTACCTCTTATCTTGAAAAGTAGAAGAGGCTTTGTTCACGTGCACGAGTAAATTTAAATTTCGTCTTTATCCGCTCGCGAAATCGTTTGACCTGGCGAACAATCCAAGTCTGTTCAGATCTTCTGAAGTCAGTATTCAAAATGCGGAATAGTCTAGAATCAAAGGTAGATCGCTTCCACGTGAGATACGTTACACACAGACTGCGAGATTATCGTTATCAAAGTTCGGAAAGTACGTATTGTAAATAGTCGATAAAGTATGGCCCGGAGGAAATCGAAGGTAGACTGAAGGGACAGAGCCGGCGTCTAAAGGCAAATACAGGCGACGAACGAGTTTTTTTTATCTTGTATTTAGGACCTTATTGCACTAAAGTGATAATCATGGGTCCCTTATGATAGAGATCCTAAGAGCCTAAATATCTAATTTTTATATATGGTTCCCAGAAAGGCGGTACACACGTTATGTTTACCCAAGCTGTTATGTTGGCTCTTTGTTCTGGGCGAAGAATCTTCCTGGAATCTAGAATGAGGACTTTCAATAAGTTTCCCGTTTGAGGCGCTTTCGTAATTACTTGAAAACACTTACGGCACTAATTAGGATCTCTATTATTTCATACGAATTTTTGGGCCAAGGTTTTTGCCCGAGCAATTATCAAAGGTGTTAGTTACAGTTATGTTAGAAGAAGTTAATTTGTATCCAAAAGTTTCGTAGCACATTCTGCTTCAAGACAGAATACTAAAACTGAAATAAAAATTGAAACGAGTTCGTAAACGCAATATATGCATAAAAATGGTAGTTAAAATAATGGTATGAAAACAGTTGTAAAGGAAACAAATTGTAACATTTCCGTTTATGGATTTCCTTTCATTTGATATTCTCATTCGAAAACATAAAAGAGTTGTGTTTTCTTATTTATTCTGCTAAAGAGTCATGTACGTGGCGCCGTAAAAATAAGTAAAAGGAGAAAATATGTGAAAACGCGAAGTTTTTAGATTTATTACAAGTTTATTACAGGGATCTTTTGAGTAAGTACGCGCGTATATACCGAGGAGTGGAATAATTGCCGCTACATACAAAATGTGAAGATAATTATAGTCAAAGCACAAATGTTCTCCCAAACGATCTCTCGAGTTGAAAAACCTTCAGAGACTGTTTTCTGTCGATTTTAACCACTGGTTAAAAGCTAAGAGTCAACGGTGGTGACCGTTTAAAGAAAATACGAGGGAATGGCATAGTTCATTCGGAGCATTATATAATCTTTAATTTCGCTATGTGAGCGTCGCGTCTTAATCCCTCCATTATATCTAATTGGTCGACATTAGCTAATATCCTCGTGTGTTGCAAGCAAACTTGTACATCTTCAAAGTCTGTGGTATCATGTTGCAGCGAAAATTAATACGCGAAAACGAGTTTCTCCGGCAATCTGATAATTTCTCTTCATTTCTCCCTTCCCGAATTAAATAAATCAAATCAAATATTCCGCTAGTGTAATTTACCCCTAGGTGGATTGATTAGTTAGCGCTCTGATTGGACAAATACAATTTCCAGGAAAAAAATAGAAATGCTACTTGAGATAAAAATTAATACTATTAGTGGCATAAGAAATTAGTTTCGCGTCAGGATTTCTTTTTTTCTTAATTTCATTGGCCTGAGGAGACGGAAGAGGCTGAAGTAGAAGGAAGAGGAAGATTTCTTGTTTCTGGTTTGGCGGGTACTGTTACAAATCTGCGCCGAGAAGGGCGGAGATGTCGGCTGTCTTGTCGGTGCTACCAACTCGGCTATAAAGAACCCATCTCCACCTTCGTGGTTTTATATTTTTCTTGACTAAAATGTTGGTCCCGCGCCCGGGACTAGTCTTCGATCATCTCGTCTCATCTCCAGGTAGAAAGATGAGTTTAAGTCCTACTGGTTCACGTGTGCACGCTCAATACAAGGGCACACCTGAGTGTAGGATATATGAGGTCCTAGCTGGCCCTTCCAGAATCCAGGTGTGTAAACAAGATGCGTCATTTTCATCAGCGACGCACCAAAAGACGAAGGTCCCTTTTAATCCTTATTATATATCCGGCTAAACTCTAGACTTCTTATCAGGGACGTCTCGATTTATAATACCGATATCGGTTACTCAAGATAGTCAAGGATGATTTTTAAAATCTTTTACCATAAAGAAATCATTTTTAATTAAATATTTAAAGATTTTAAAATCGATGGTCAACTTTTGCTGAATGCAAAAAGATATTTGCTGGACAGTGTATCATTTTACCGAAGAAGAAGCCTGATCCAGTATATCGAATTTAAATATTGGTAGAAAAAGGAATAGCAGCACAAAGACATTTGATCAGGTAAAAAAAGATGTGCTTGAAAAGGCTCAGAAAGAACTACTGTTTTTCAGTTTGGAGGAGCGGATTTATCAGTACAAAAAACGTATCAAGATGATGGACCCTGCCAAAATAGTTGAATGGACACGGCCAGGTACCTACGTATGTAAGCTTTTGAATCTGTGGGGCTTCGAGATATAAAGGCAACGTGTGTAAGAGAGAGCTCAGAAAAAGAAAGGAGCCGTATATTGAAGAGAGTTGGATACAGCCTGGTTGAAAGGACCGTGTCATAATGGGACCGAGGTATCACGGTCGAACGCGAGACGAGATCATCTCGTTGGAAAAAGAAAAAAAAATACAGATTTACTGGTCCACGGCGAAGCTAGAAACGAGTGACCTCCTTGACACTGGTTCGCTAAGCCTGGAATGTATTTCCATACATTAACGACCATAAATAAAATACGACCTAAACTCAGGTTTTCCGAGAATTATGACGTACAGGTATATAAAACCCACACCCCCTGAGAGTTGCTGTAACTTCTGTCACGCAAGTTTCGATTTTCGATTACCACCAGGTGGAACCTTAAGAAGGTATTGTCAATATCGTTACGAGCTGAGAGTAAAACCTTTCAGAAGCTACGAAAAAATTAAACTTGTAATAAAGATTTTTACACTTTGTATAAAAAATGGGTCATTTGGCACAACAATGGCATTGAGATTAAGTTGATTTTTCATTAAAAATATTGTGAAACAACAAGCTATCCTACGTTTCCGAGGGCGTTCGTTTGTTTTCGTACAAATTGCGCTGTAACTTGACTCATTACTGAATTAAAACTGAAAGAGAATAGTAACAAGACTCATGCGATTTAATAGTAAGGAGTTAGGATTGCAATTGGACAATAATCCTTCAACAATAATGCACTATGGTTTCCGCACTGGTGACTATTTCTGCAGTGAAGAATCGAGTTGAACTTTTTCGAACGTCAAAAGAGACGAGAGTAAACGATAAGGTGGAGATGTTTCTCGGAATTATGACGAATATATGCTGCGTTAGTTCTGCAGGGGGTATCCTCTCCATCCCACGTCTCTCTGTAATTAATTACACCTCGAGTCGAAGCCAGCTCTTCGATCTTTATCTCGGAATAGTCTTCTGACTTCGGACTCGGTATCGATTGACCGAGCTTCGTGTTGGCAGCACTCGCGTTTACACATGTCAGACATGCCTACTTAAGTAAAAAGTACGAAATATCATTATGCACCAAGAACACGTGCGAACTCAGACTTTCAATGAAACAAATCAAACGTTAATTAAAAAACAAATATTATGAAAAAAATATTGAAATGATATTTTTTAAGTATTGTATTCACTGTTTAGTTTAAAAGAATGTTCAAATAAACGAAATGTTTTACTCTTTGCCTTAGAATATTTTTCCAGCTTTTTTAAGTACAATTTTTTTCTACAGTTGTTCTCAATTTTAGAATACTTTTGAGTTTATAAAGAAAGCGAATAAAAATTTCGTTCATTCGAATGTTTAGTTTAGGACTTCAAGCACATGAACGATTATTTTTAAATAATTCAGAACAATTTATTTAGAATGATTGAGCGGTTGGGTGCATGAAAAACCTACTTGTATTTTCAGAAGTCACTTGTTTTTCATTTGTTCTTCATGAAGTTATGTAAAAATCAAATTAAAAAATACGTGACCTCTGAAAATACAAGTAGGTTGTTCTTGCACCCAACCGTTCAATTTTAGAACAACTTTGAGTTTATAAAGAAAACGAATCAATATTTCGTTCAATTGAATGTTTAGTTTATAACTTCAAACAGATGAATGGTTATTTTAAAATAATTTAGAACAATTTTTTAGAACAACTTTAGAACAATTTTGAGTTTATAAAGAAAACGAATAAAAATACCGTGCACTCGAATATTTAGGACTTTAAGTTCATGAATGGTTATTTTAAAATAATTCAGAGTAACTTTTTTACAACAATTTTAGAACAATTTTTGTGTGTATAAAGAAACGGAATAAAAATTTCGTTTATTCGAATGTTTGGAACTTTAAGCACATGAATGGTGATTTTAAATTATAATTTAGAGCAATTTTTGTAAAACAATTTTAGAACAATGTCAGAACAACTTTTAATTTAGAAACAAAAATAAAAATTTCGAACATTGGATCATTCCAACATTTATAATTTCAAGCACATACTGAATGGTTATTTCAAAATAACAGTTTCTCAAAAGAATTTATCAGTTATGTTTCATTCATTTGAATGTTTAGTTTATAATTTTAAGCACATGAATGGTTATTTTAAAATAATTTAGAACAATTTTAGAACAATTTTGAGTTTATAAAGAAAAGGAATAAAAATACCGTGCACTCGAATCTTTAGGACTTTAAGCTCATGAATGGTTATTTTAAAATAATTTAGAGCAACTTTTTTAGAACAATTTTAGAACAATTTTTGTGTTTATAAAAAAAAAGGAAAAAAATTTCTTTCATTCGAATGTTTAGAACTAATCAAATGAATGGTGACTTTAAATTTTATAATTTAGAGCAATTTTTGTAGAACAATTTTAGAACAATGTTAGAACAACTTTCAATTTAGAAACAAAAATAAAAATTTCGAACATTGGATCATTCGAACATTTAGAATTTCAAACACATACTGAATGGTTATTTAAAAATAATAGTTTCTCAAAAGAATTTATCAATTATGTTTTGTATCCTATTAATTAAAGGCTCAGCGTAGTGCGTAATGCTCCTAAATATAAAAATGACACAAAGTGGAATCTGTACAGCATACATTGTCGTCAATTAGCTGCAGAGAGGTAATCACTGATGCTTTATGCAAAAACGAGCTAATAACCGCACTTAAAAGATCTTGATCTTACCGACACAAAGGATTGAAACCTTCAGCCACTGAATCATAGCGAGACTTTGTCTTGGCAACTGGACCAAGTTTCACTACAATCTTGCACCGCATAAGTTACTCGGAACTCTATCAAGTTTAATTACACTGCGAGATTAACGATAATTTCTAGGCTCAGTTCCATCAGCTTTAAATGGAATTCTGCTTTTATCATTACTAATATTTTTATTTCTTTTCGACCTTGTAGACTATACAATGTTAATGAGTTTGACTTGTCAATGACTCTTAAACTTGCCTTCATAAAAATGTATTCTCTGAAGGAAAGAATATCTCAATCATACTTTTAAGAATAAAAATTAATTACAAATATTTGATATTTTACTATTTTCCTTTAATTGTATCAATGCATTACGTAACGAATTATATAGTCGATTTATTATTAAGTGTGTGTTGAAGGTGTCTTTTATCGCATTCGTGGAGATTTATGACGACAGAAGTCAATCGGTAATTGACATTTGATAAAAGAAGCTCATGCAGAAACGATTGCATATCAAAATGGAAGATTTGGTATCTGGGGTGCGTAAAAAATTTAATCAAGCAAAAATTTTTTATTTTGCAACCATCCCAGGTTATTAAAATATTTGAATATTTCAAATTTACAAATTTTATATTCGATAAAGGTGAAGTAAAATTCTATATTATAAACATTTTATAGTACAATCTCAATAATTTCCATGGATATATGAGAATTCGAACCCCTGACAATTTATTCGTACTAAGTTCTAAGGCGCATTGCCTTGAACCGGTAAAGAAAATTTTTTTGAGATATTTATAGAAATAAAGAAAGTTAATTGAAAATAATGAAAATTATTATTAGTATCCCAGATACAAATTTTAAAATATTTTCGTGTATAACATGGAGATTATATAACATTTTACTGGATCGCTGCAGTGCAGAATACCGATGTCAAAATTCAAACACCGTTTCCAGGTTTTCCAGGCCAACTTAAAATTTCCCTGACTAATTTGAAGACCCTTGCAGAATTATTTATTAATTAATACAAATCTACTAAGCTTTTTAATAATTATCAAATGTTCAAATTGTCTTTAATATTTAAAATCATTAATAATTATAATCAGAAGTTCATAATTATAATTACCAACTTTTTTTTAGGTAAACTATCAACTATTTACTTAATTAATTCAAAGAATATTTTCTGTTTATATCTTTATTTTAAAAAAATTCGAGAGTTTCATTCTTGAAATTAAATTATTCAAAAAATTTTTATGTGAATTATAATTGCAAAACATTTTTAAAATGTAATGTGTATCGAGAATAATCATTCGTAACTATATTTGGTTATTTTAATTTTACTTTTAATTTTAAATTTAATTTTAAATTTTTATTCTAATTATACTTTTAATTTTTAATTTTATTTTTAATTTTACTTAATAATTTCACAAAAAATTGTAAAAGACTCTGGTATTTTTATGTAAGCAGATTGCAATAGAAAGAAATTTTTATAATACTATTGCATATGCATATTTAAAATATTAATTATTGTTTAAATCGTGCAGACAAAAATGACAAAACAAAACAAGAATTAAATTTATTAAAGTATACTGAAAAACAAAAATTTATTTACTATTACACAGATTCTATTTACTTATTCATATTGTTCAAACGTAAAAATTCATTCCTTTTTAAGTTTGCTACGAAATATGCATTACAATTATTATAATTTTATGACAGGCTGTAAAAAATAGGTGGTCGGAAGATGTTCCAGATAATGTTAAAAATTCCAGGCCTTTTCCAGGTTCTTTGATAAACCTGGCTTTTACGTAATAAGGTCCAATAAAAATATTTGTCTCCTGTTAATATTTACATTAATAATAAAATAAAAAGTTTCTATATAACCATAACCTACTTTTTGACAAACGGAAATATAGAAAAGTAACTACCTAGATCGTCGAAAGGAAAAGATCTCTCTCAAATACATTTTCCATCATCTCGGGGAAGTTATATCGCTTCTATAGAAATAATTTGAAGTCGACGAAGGGGAGGGAGGTATAAATGCCATCTCATCGAAGTGCTGCGACATATCCAGCAACCAGCGAGGAATAATAAATAGGCAAAGCCAAGCACAGTAAATATCCGGTCATACACATGCGTTAGAAGAGACGCGATATGGAAAACGTAAGACGGGGAGATTTGATAGGCGTGAGGGGGGTTAGGGGTAAGGGAAATTGGAGGGGGTTGAAGAGACTTTATACACGTTGCAAGGCGCATGGTAACGGATATACGACCCATATTACAGACTGCTACTACATACTTGCCTCGTTTTATAAGGCGCTTAAAATTTTATTCGTTATAAAATTCCCATCGACTACACCGATCCCTTCCACAGCCTCCGGAACCTTATTCCGAACCTGCATGATCGAGAACGCTGTCCTTCCTGAAATTTTCAATGAGCTTGCGATTTACTTCACAAATAAGATTTCTGATAATGCTATACCTTATTTGTGCCATAAAAAAGATCTAATCTTTATCGTATAATGTGCTGTGCTAAGTTTTTCGCATTTTAAATTTTTAGCCTGGGAGACATTGTTCTTCAAATAAAATTAGAACCTAAAATAGAATAATAATTAATAATAATTAATATAATTAATTAATCTTATTATTAATATATTATTATTATTAATAAAATGGAATAATTAACATGTATCTGAAGTTTAGAACGTTCAAATGAACGAAATTTTTATCAAAATCTATTTATCATCCTAACTTTTTCTTAACACTTTCACAATATCTTGCAATATTGTTTCAACTACCCGAGTAAAAAAAAGTCTCAGTGGGATTCCATTGGGATCCCACAAGTGCCACAAAAGTACCGGGTATGAGACAAATCAGTATAAAGGCCCCATTGCAGGTAAAATATTTTACAAGTCCCTAAAGAAGTTCTACTTAATGGAATTAAAGTACCAAAAAAGTTTTTTATCTCAAAAAAAAAGTTCTACTTAATAGGACAAAAGTACTAGAAAAGATTCAATTTATTTTTTCTCTCGAAATATTCATAAGTGCTTGTGGGATTTATGGTCCAAAAAAGTTGAGCTGCAAGCTGAACTAAAATGCCAAAAAAGTCCGATTATTTCATTTATTCTCGAAATTTTCACAAGTGATTGTGAGATTTATGTTGGGACAAAAGTACCAGAAAAGTCCCAATTCATTTTTTTTTTCGAAATTTTCACCATTCCTCCCAAAAAAGTCTAGACGAAATGGAACTAAAGTACTAGAAAAGTCCCACTTGACTTTTTTGCCTAAATTTTCATAAGTGCTCATGGGATTTATTTTGGGACAAAAGTACCAGAAAAGTCCCGCTTGATTTTTTTTGTCGAATTTTTCACAAGTGCTCACGAGATTTACGTTGGGACAAAAGTACTAAAAAAATCCCATTTCACTTTTTCTTCAAAATTTTTACACGTGCTTGTGGGATTTATGTCCCACAAAAGTTGAGCAGAAATGGAACTGAAGTACCAGAAATGAACTACTTGAATTTTTTCCTTAAAATTTTCACAAGTGTTCATGGGATTTATGTTGCAACATAAATCTTACAAGAACTTGTGAGAATTTCGAAGAAACAATGAAGTGGGACTTTTCTGGTACTTTTGTCCCAACATAAATCTCATGAACACTTGTGAAAATTTCGAGAATAAATGAAATGGGACTTTTTTGGTATTTTAGTTTTATTTCAGCTGTACTTTTTTTTGGTATTTTAGTTCCATTTCAGCTGGACTTTTTTATGTCATAAATCCCATGATCTCCTGTGAAAATTTTGAAAAAAATCCAAGTGGGACATTTTTGGTACTTTTGTCCCAATATAAATCTCATGAGCACTTGTGAAAATTTCAAGACTAAATGAAATAATGGGACTTTTTTGGTATTTTAGTTCCATTTCAGATGGACTTTTTCGGGGCATAAATCCCACAAGCACTTATGAAAATTTCGAGAAAAAAAAATAAATTGGAACTTTTCTGGTACTTTTGTCCCATTAAGTAGAACGTTTTTTTTTTAGATAAAAACCTTTTTTTGGTACTTTAGTCTCAATAAGTAGAACTTTTGTAGGGACTTGTAAAATATTTAATTTTTAATATTTTTTAAAAAATATTCTTAGGATTAATTATTGTTCTATGTTAAAATAAGAATGTAAAAATGTGTTAAAAATTCTATTTAAAAAAAATTTCATACAACGAAAGTAATAATACATAATTAAGTTAATTTTAAAATTTAGGCTACGAAATTTATAGGTTTCCGGAAGAAAACGAAATCAACAGGTAAGAGGGAGTGGAAGATTAGGGGTTTTTTTTTTTTTTTTTGAAAAGAGGGATATAACAAGGACAAGAAGGTTAGGCTGACGGGGTTCAAAGTGTATTGTTAGTCAGTTATGTACGAGCGGCTGACCCTGAATTCAACTTAATTTTCCTGAGAAAAGAGATTAAGCGAAAATGGCTGCTGCATAAATGCCCTGCGCGCATCCTCCTGGAAACCTCTTAAAATATTCGAAACTGTTACTGCAAGGACCCGCATCGTGCATTGTCGTTTTAGTCGTTTGTACAGCTCATTTCAAAAACTCGAAATGCGTATGTAAAGTCAGAAACAAAAATGTTTGAATCTAAAAAAAAACTTCATAGAAACTGCATAAACTGACGAGTCTTGACAAAAGCAAGATAAAAACTTCATTAATTCCTTCTTTCACATCCTTGTTAATTGCTGTAACAAGTCATAAAATTGCGAATAAATTTTAATGCAGCGTATGTTTTATGGATAATATTAAACGAATCAACTTCCTGACTTTTATTTCAAGTAATGTCTGTTGTAAAAACTTTTCTGCCGTAATTTATGCTTAAGTAATTTATGCTTAATGAAAACATTAGAAATTTCAATAGAGAGATGTTAGAAACATTGTAAGGAGAATAATCAAGAAAGAATAATATATTTCATTGACAAATATAACGAACATTGTACAGAAATTATATTTTCACAATTGGCTGGTCAACGACAAATTATTGGCGAATTACGCTACAATTTTCTTCAAATAATTTTCTAGATTGTTACTGAAAAATCGACGTAAGATATTTTATGTAACTTTGCTCTATGATCAGCGGGTAAATAAATAGAAAAAAATTATTCCACTTGAATAACGTTTTAATGGATAAATTGTTCGAAAATATCACGAAGCAAAACTTTACATTGTTTTATTACTTCCTTTCGAGAACTGAGCAAATGAAATATCTCAATAAATATTTATCTCACAAAAACGGACCATTATTTGTGAGTTTCATTCTTGAAAAATTACTTAAAAATTAGCAGTTTCTCATCTCAATATCCATCATAGTTATAAACAACATTTTAATTAATTTATTAATTATTATTTTAATGAAATCCTTTGTAAAAAGGGAACGGATCGGGGAATAAGAAACTGTTGGTCAGGTCTTAGAAGTGACGTCTTTGTGCGTTTAATCGCAACCTGATCTCGATTGGTGCGAGGGTGGGGTCGAAATAAAGTTACACTGTTGTGCCTTGCAGCCGCAGATATAATTACTGCAGAGGCAATTCATTTATTACGGTATTAACGACGAAAAGATTCATCTCGGACCAGTAGAATTCCCGCCCCCGGGCGGCGACCAGTTTCGAACAGTTCGGCGGAAACCAGTCGAGCGAGATGAGAGGAAAAAGGAGGAGAGAAGCGAACACACCGGAGGGACTTACGGACACTTGGTCGCTCAATGGCGCGAATTTAAGAGCGCAGCCGTTACGCTTCTCATTCGTTAGCATAAATTAATTATTTTTCAGCTCGAGCAACACGATGCCAGCTGATGTCAGCAGCATCCCGACATCGTTAAACACCATGCTCTCCGTTGTCGTACTGCAATACTATAATCCGCCTGATCTTCAAGGCCTTATCCTTTTATATTCTATTCCACTATACAGAAATACATTATCTAGCCAACGACACTTCTGGGCCATACCCACAAGAAGAAAAAATTAGATAAAAGGATGAAACAAAAAATAAGATGAGATAACACATCAAAGATACGTATGCAGAGAAAGATTGTCAAATTAAAGGTGTACTTGAAGTTATGAACGAATTTTTTTTTTTCTTAACAAAAATTTTTCTTGAAATATTGTCCCAATTACAAACAAAAAGAAGCATGATGAGAGATTTTTTATTATTACATTATTTTCTTTGCTAATAAACCCATATTTTAGGACTAATTTGAGTTTAAAAAGAAATCAAATAAACATTTCGTTCACTTGAACGTTCTGAACTTCAAGCACATAAAATTGAAGTACATAATTTTGTAGAAAGAACGGAGGAGTATATGAACACAAGAATTTAAATTAGTAAAAGTATCTTTATATAAATTTAATTAATTATAACAAAAGCTGGACAGGTACTAAAAAGGAAGAGCAAAAAGTTTTATAAGACTATAAAGAGAATGTATAAAGAGAAGGTAAAAGAAAATGAAAAGGAAGAAATACTATTGCTTCATTTTATTATTAAAAATAATTAATTAAATTAAAGGTGTCTAGTGTCCAGGAGCGGATCCAGAAATTGTGTTTTGAAGGGAGACACACAATTTCTGGATCCGTTACTGCTAGTGTCATCTTAAAATGAGTTAATTTTTTATCAAAAGAAGTGGATATAAAATGAATACCAAAGAGAGAAAACAGAGAAAAGAAGAGAAGAAATCTTAAAAAAAAAGGGCAAGCAAATAAAAATGGATAAAATATTGTTTCTAGGAAGGGATCGAGACCAAAAAGGATCAGAAAAATATTGGTCTCAATTGTGAAACTTGAAGATTACTTGGAATACACGTAGGAAATAAAACATATTTATATTGAAGAAAGAATCCAGATGCAATTAATTTTTAATAAATACTAAATTTCAACTGTCGAAGAAACATAGATTTTTTAAAAATATAAATACTAAATATCACAGTGAAATCTAGTCATTCATTTAAAACTAAATTTAATATTAAAACAGTCCTCCAAAAAACAATCTCGAGTCGTCTTGTTTTCATCACACTTTACAGTCCTATAAATATAAAAGGAGACACTACTCTGAGAAAAATATTTGCTTGTTTCAATAAATAATGGATCAAACAAAAAAATTTACTTGATTTAAACCAATTTTTATTTCCATTTATTAGTTTTCTGTTGGAATCAAACAGTGTTTATTTAGGTCAAATTAAATTTTTAAATAAATTTTTTTGTTAAAATAAATAAACTATAAAAATAAACATAAAATAAAATATAACAATAAAACTATAAACTACAAAATAACTATAAAATTATAAACTATAAAATATAACTATAAAAATATACTATAAAATAAATAAACAGTTTGCTAAATTGAAATAAAGAATTTGTCTAAATAAAAAAGTGCATTTAAATAAATTTTTTTGTTTGAACCAGACAAATCGGTTTCTCAGTGTAATTGGATAAGATAGTCAATTGTTTTGCATTGAAATTAACAGCATGAAGTTATAGCACTATAAATAAATGCAATTCGAGCCTAAATTATAGATCACTCAAAAAAAATCTAGGAAAATTCTGATTAAATATGCCCTTACTATTTTTTTCTGGTTAAAACAGTCAAAATTCTGGTTACTTTAACCGACTTTTGTCCAAAAAATCAAATCAAATAAATGTTTCTGTTTTACCAATTTTTAATTGAATCAAACGAATTTTGTCCCAGATAATCCAAAGGATCCAAATTAAATGAATCATTATCTAAATAAGGGGATCAAAAAATCTGGGATCAAGAAAGGAAACCAAAATTTTTGGGAAGATGGGGGATCATTAATAATTTCTTTGATATGTCCAGTTTCGATTATTCTTTTGTCGATGTTTCGAGTGACTTGGAGGTTTTGAGGCCGTGCGGTCGGTCGCTCGTGTATAACGCAAGTACAATAAGCGAAGTGGACTTAGATTGGGCTAATTAATTAATGCGCACGTCCTGTCTTGTCCCGCCTAATTATCTCGCTTGTCAGCCCATCCGTCGTTCAACACACCGCTAATGTATACCTCTATCTTCTTCACCCCCGCGCATTCCGTCGCTCTGTCTCTTTCTCTATATCTCTTTATGTCTGTCGTAATTGTAATTAGCCTAATTGTGACGTCAGGCAGGAAGCTACGCCTAGAAAAATCGCGTTGGTATGCGTCGAAAGATCACAGCCACGAATCGACAACGTGACATCGATCCAGCCTGGGATTACAAAATCAGTATACAATGTACAATTCCAGAGAGATGTAAATTCACGATGTCGATCACCTTTTTTGAAAATCAAATTAGATCCTTTTTGAGTCCGGTATCTTTTATGGAGGATCCGAGTTGTCTATTTTGAGTTGCTTATTTAAGATTTACTCTTGATCTTAAAAGTATTCATCTTGTGAGATTTCAGATATAAAAATCTGATTAGAAATTAATATATAGTTTTCAGTGATAAATGATCATCAGTTTATTGAAATTAATATTCAGTATCATTTGAAAAAATCTTATCTAAATAACCACTCGCTTCTCTCCATTTCTTCCTATTAACTTTTACAATGCAGAGCCATGTAAGTGTTAAATGGGTACTTTAGATTCGAGATACGAAACGTTGATCCCATCTTGGATACTCAATCCTAATCAATCTTGGGGAATAGTGTATTAAAGAGTACCTATATTTCAGATAAACTTCACTTCTGAAATTCTGGAAATCCGTCATTGGAAGTGATTTTTAATTTATGAATATCAATAATTGAAATGATATCTAACCGAGTTAAGAGCCCTTCCTCATATACGTAGTGGGGAATAATCATCTTGAGGGAGAAGGTGAATGTCATAAACGCATAAAAAGTAAAGGTTAGTGTCTTCATAAAAATACCCGACACCTGAACACTACCTTGTGTAAGACATCTTCATATCATATGCAGTTCTCATCTTAGAAGTGCAATTCTAATCAGTCTTGGGAAAGAGTGTATTAAATATACAGGTGTCTTGTATACTTGTATATTAAATATACAGGATTGCATGCTAGTATTACATACTATCCACTTTCATAAGTACAAAGTGGGTGTTAAAAAAAAGGTGAACCTTGCCATTAGTCTGATAGGATATTCAAGATAACCACATCTTAAAAATTCTAGGAAAGGCTACATGAGAGGAATTTAAGACGCAGAAGTAAATAATGCAAGAGAGAAGAAGAATTTCATATTCTTTTTCGAATGTTAGGATACATTTAGGTATTGATTGATTTGGAGTTAATCTTGAAACCTGATGTCAATAGGCTTCTATCGCACCAAAGTTGATGTTACGGCTGACTGTGATTTGTCAAGTTTGGGTCTGGAATAGATTTTGCTCGGGACACCAGGCAGGCCGAGATCCATTAATTTTTAAAAGTCCACGGGGTCCATCGAGATCTGGGAACCTGTCGAGTCGATAGGGTCTTGGAAGACGAGCAAGTCATTAGGCGAGAGGAGACCCCTTGGCTTCTGCGTGGGTTCAAATTTGAATTGACAATACGCTGCCATGGCTGACTCGTTGTCGGTTAGCATGGGAAAACCATCAGTGCGTATCTCAAGACCATCGCTCAACTCGTCGTACGATGCCCCTCTGGATATGCATACCGAATACAGTGGTCTAGTCCGTGAACTCGGTGGAATTCGAATATATAAACGCGGATTGCGATGAGACGAGAGACGACGAAGATAGTGGCGAATAAATCTATAAGAACAAGAAGCAAAGTAGAGAAGGAGGAGAGCATGGTGAAAAAACGAGAAAAGGATAAAGAAGAAGAGGAAGAGGGCGAGGGCGAGGACCGCAGGATCCGTTTTGCGGGATGAATTATTTAAGAATGCAGCCAATATGCCAAAGAACTCACTTATACGAGATTTTCACTCGGTTCCCACGATTTCTTCCGGAACGCGGAATCTGGATAGTTTAGTTTAGGAATATCAGTAAAAGTTGGTTTAATGTCGGAACTCGGAAGAGGCAGCTTGAATCGTTCGACAGAGGTGTGAGGTTTACACTATAAAATAAATAAAGGACCGTGCGAGAAGAATCGCAACAATGTAGTAATTGGCTCAATTGACACGAACCGTTCGTTTAGTTTCCGCAGAGTATAACGTTCTCAGCGTTACCCCCATTGGCAGTCGACCCAGCAATCGCAATTTTCTTGTTTATCGCCAAGAAATCAGGCATAATCTTGTACCTGCGTTTCCTCGGGTTGCGCAACGTAGTTAGCGCGAGCTGTCCGACTTACTCGAGCAACGTCAATCACAGACTAATGAAAAGCCAGCACCAATTTCCGCTTAACGATAATTAGAGATGCAAGTGGTATGCACTTAAGTGCGATTTGACTTCGACGGCCATTATTTCGATTTAAGAGTATCTATTATGATTCATGGGGTCGTTGCTGAGTGAATATTATATATCGTTCTCATAATTTACTACTTTTCTGTCTCTGGGTTACAAATTACAATGATCAACTCTTCACAGAAAAAATTTCAAGCCAAAAATTGGGCTTACTTCAAACTGTAGCACTTTTCAGACCAGAGAAAGAAGGATAGACTTATGCACTATACAGTATACATGGAGTCAAAGTACACCGAAAACAAGCTGTGACATAAACTAGACTTTTTTCCTGTGTTGGACAAAGGATATCATAAATGCTAAACAATTTGTAGTTGTTTGGACGATTTGTAATCGAAAAATGAATTTTCTGAACAGTGTCAAATAGTTAATTTTGAAAAATTGTAGCTGACACACCAGACGTGCCAAAAACTTTGACAAGGACTCGAATGAAAGTTTGAATATTTAAAAAAAAAGAGACAGTTCTGTCTTGAGCTGCAACATCTTTTGATCTCAATTTTTCAAAAAACTGCTCTCTAAACTTAAATCAGTGAAATTTTACTGGGAATCACTGACACATTTCTGGTTACCTCAATCAATAATTTTTCACTGATTTCCTAGTTGAAAAAGTTACTGAAATATCAGTAATGCTTGCTGATGGATCAATAAATTTTTATGCTGGTAAATCAGTAAAAAATTACTGAAATTTCAGTGATATTAGTCACTGATTTCTCAGTGAATTTTCATTCATTGAGATTGCTAGAAATGCATCACAGTTTCCCACTGAATTTTCACTGATTCAAGTTTATGTTAGAGAGTGACGAGATGGAAGAATTTCGCTTTTAAATTCAGACTTAGGTTAAAAAAAAAAATCTATGGAAAATGATAAGTTTCATCCAAAAGGAAGAGACAGTTATCATGTCAATCAGTATTATTGAAAAACCAACAATTTAATTTCCATTACAGTACAAAAGAGTTTCTTAATCCTCTGCTGAGGCGCTGAAGTCATTGAATATCATCAATTCTACTGGAGAGGAACACTTAATTTGATTTACATCGTTCTCCCATTAACTTTGATCCACATCTTCAATTCTAATTACGATCTCTTTGGTCTTGAGGATTTCTCGAAGAACTAATTAAGGAAGAACCACATTGATTTTCAGCTGTGATAAATATTAATGATGGGACGTATTGAATTGTATTTTTAGCATCTTACATCACAAAATGAAATTAAGGAATAGAAAGGTGGTTAAAGGAAGGGGACCAAAAATAGGCAGAGAAAAGAGTGACCAAGAATAGGAGCCATGATTGGAAAAAGAGACGAAGAACAAATGAACATTCAATGAATTTTAATTTAAAGAAAAATTTTGAAATTACGTTACGAAGATTTTAAAAAAGTTACATTCGTTTTTAATATTTTGTGATGTGTGTGCTGGGATGACACAAAATGGGAAATAATTCAAATTGTAATAAAAATACCTAGAATTATGTAAATTGAAAAAGATGGAAATGTCTATCAGAAAATCAGTTTAATTATGTTTAAATGGAATACCAAGTTACTGATACTTGTAATTTTAATTGAAAATTTAAAACAATACTTAAGAGTACTATTAATTTAACGATTTAGAAATTACATTAGTACAAGTTTTCTACTAATGAAATAGTGCTAAATTGTTTATCGATTGTTTTAGTAGGCATTTCTACTAATTTCAGTAGAAAACTACTAATTTGCTTAGTTTTTTTGATTTTCTTAATTGCACATTTTGTTTGAAAAAAGTCGTAAATGTATTGCATGAAATTTCTTCAGCTCGAACCAAAGAAACATGACAAGATTTTGTTATAATTACATAATTTTTTTTAACAAACAAATTTTTTGCAGTTCAAACAAAGTGTGGGACTGGCTCAAAAAAGGCAAAATTCATGATTTTGAAACGATGAAAATTTTTTTTTATATGAAATCAAAATACGTAATTGACTGTTTCTTCGGTTCAAATTCAAAAAATTTTAAGCAATAAATTTTCAGTTTCTTTCCAAAAAATTTGCAATTAACAAAATCCAAAAAAAACTTTTTTTGCACATTTTCAAAAGATTCCAACTTCAACGCAAATTTTGTTTTCCTATTTATAATTTCATATTATGATTTACTAACAAAAACTGCAATTACAAATAATTTTCTATCAATTTTTGACATGTAGAAAATGGGTCAAATAATTCGTCAAAAATTCGAAATTTTGACCTTAATGCGCGAGGGTCAAATATTAATCGATTTCAACATTTTTTTTGGGCCCAATTTGTCTTCACCAAAGACAACTTTTCTGCACTATTACGTTTTGAGTTTAAAAAATTCGAGTATTTCGGGCCACCCTACTGAGTAAAGCTTACTAATTCAATTAGTAGTAGTAAACTACTAATTCACTTAGTAGGGATTACTAATTGAATTAGTAAATCTATTTACTAATTGACTTAGTAGCTTTCTACTGTGACTTAGTAACTAAGTAACTAGGCTTACTATTTACTAATTCAATTAGTAAGCCTTACTAAGTAGTTTTTCTACCGTGAATTAAAAGTCTTCTACTAAAAATGAGTAGAAATGCTTCCTAAGGCAATTGATAAACGATTTTGCACCATTTCATTAGTAGAAAACTACTAATATAGATTTAGAGAGCAACACTGAGAAAAATATTTGTTTGATTTAAACAAATTTTGTTTGTCGAACAAATTTTTTCTTTGACATGGGTGAAAACAAATGTTTGTTTGATTCAAAGAAATTCTTTATTTCTCCTTATTTGATTGATTTGAATAAATTTTTATTTAGACCAAATAAATCTCTTGTTTAAATTACATAAAGTTCTTATTTACTTAAAATTTTTTTTTGTTTTAAATGAAATAAAGATTCCGTTCTTAAACTTTACTCAAATTTATAAATAATTTTGAAAAGTGCATAATTTTTTGGTAGTATAATCTTTTTAGACTACCTGTCGGTATGCGCGGGATGCGTAACGACAGTAATGCAACATGTTTCACAATCCTTTACAATATGCAGTAAAATTGTAGTTTTTATTTTGAAACAGACGCTGCTAACGATTTTCTAAGGAATTATCGTATCTCCATTTTGCGGATTATATTCTTTGTTTAAATGAAATAAATGTTTGTATAAACTCAAATGGATTTAATTCAAGCAAATCTTTTACTTAAATCAAACAAATTGTACGAAACAAATTATATGTTTCAAACAATAAGGTGGATATTTTTCATTTATTAAAATTAAATAAATGTTTTGTTAATTGAATCAAAAAATTTGTTTCATTCAATTATATAAATTCAAACAAATTTTTTTGTTTACTTCAAACGAACATTTTTTGGAGTGTATTTCCAGGAACGAGCCAACTAGCAACAAGTGAGACATTTGCTTGATTTTAATAAATGAATAATATCTACGTTTTCGATTGAAACAAATAATTTGTTTGGCACGGTTTGATTGATTTAAAACAAAATATTTGCTTCAGTCAACAAAAAAATTTGTTTTAAAGACTTTTATTTGAATTTATGAAATTATTTGCTTGATTCAAACAAATAAGATTCTGCGCAGTGGTATTGTCAAGTGCCACTATAGCGCTGGTGGTACGGTGTGGTTCTCAATATAACCTAACCTAAAATATAATAGTTTATCCTTTTTACACGATCTGCGTTCGTGTTAAGAGTTTATCATCGCTATTATTTTATTTTAATAAAAAATCGTTTGTGGAAAATTATGTACTCATCAGTTGATTGAATTCATAATCAATTATCTGTAATAGAACGTCCAGTACCGTCTACTTCGGAAAAATTTCAGTTGTAAGATTTTAGTCACTTTTTTTGCACACACAACTTTAAATGTAAAATTTGAATATGTTTCGACAAAATCTGTTGAATTGACAATTTCTGTAATTAAAATATTCAATGATATCATATGACAAGAAAAAATAACTTATGATGTACACATCTGCGTTTCTTATAGTTTAAGTACTCTACGTTTCACATTGTTTTTTGAAGTTTTTGACAATTTTATAATAAAATTACAATTTAAACGCAGGAATATTATTTGTAAATTAAAATACATCAGCGTAAAATATAGGTTCTTTAACATTTCACATAAGACGTTCTTTTTCAGATCCTGGGCCCAAAATAGTCCTTACTGACCCTCTTATTTTTTGTATTTTTGAATCAAGATTATTATTTTCTCAAATCAAACAAAATTTTTAGTTATTTAAAAAATGTTCAATTTAAACAAAACACTTATTTTATATAAACTAAAATTTGTTCAGTGTAAACAATGAATTTCCTGAATTTAAATAAAAAGTTTACTTTATTTAAACAAAAACTAGTTTTATATAAACAAGGACTTTATTCAATTTAAACAAAAAGTTTATTGGAACAAAGTATTTATTAAAATCAAACAAATATTTTTCTCAGTGAAGCTCCAATTTTTATACCTAAACCTCAATTATAAATTGACCTGTATTTTAAAAAAAATGTGATAGGAGTACATCGTTTTAAGGAGGTGCTGTAAAACCTTCTCTAGTCATTGACAGCATAATTTGAGCTAAAGGTGTTTTAATGGTCAAAGTGATGTGCCTGAATCGAGACGCATGGCTCGCGAGGGTTATAGAAGGCGAAATCCGTTAAAACGCCCAGAGCTGGGGGCAGTGCCTACAGTAACGACTCAATTGGTGAAATCAAAGAGCATCGAACTCCAATACTATACGATCGGAATAGTTAAAGAAGGGCAGACGCCGCTGAGGCCCGTTTAACCAAGAAAAATAAACGATTCTAACCGATTCGTGCAAGCTCGACAATAATCGGCGGGCGCCCAACAAATCAAAATCTCACCTTCGACAGGTAGATACGCGTACCCACCGTGAAAGGGTTAGAACCTGCCCCAGATATCAACCCTTCTTGCATAAATCGATCATCATAATGTACATAAATCGAAAAGAGAGAGTGAGACAGAAACAAATAAAAAGACAAAGAGAGAAAGAGAGAGAGAGAGAGAGAGAGAGAGAGAGAGAGAGAGAGAGAGAGAGAGATTAGAAGAGAGGAAGAAATCTGGGCCTAACCACCACAACGAACTTTAATTGTATTGGCAAAAAAAGGGGTCGTCGTGTATCATGTATTTTAGGTATTTGGGTCTTGCAGCGGGGTAGTACTGTTTCTATTATTGTCTCTCGGGGGTTGATCTCGTTCCGAGAGTCCCTTCCTTTTGCTTTTCTTTTCTATTCAAGGCGACCGCGACCTTAGGGCAGATCTCCACGAGAGACGCAGACAATCATTGGGCCTTCCTCTCTTCGTCCAAGTGACACACTCTCGGATTCAGTGAGTCGTGCGAGCGTCTAAAAAGGTTTATGTGCGAGTGTCTCTCTAGTTCAGGGACAATGTCTCGAATTAAGGGCAGCGCGCCAAGGTGTGGGAATCCCGAGAGTAAAACGCAATATGTATATGCCTGCATACCGAACTACGCGTTTCGCTCTTTGAAGCATGAGATTATGGGGCTTCCTTGGAAAAGCGATTCCCATGAAGAAGATCAGAACCATCCCTTCTCTTCTCCTGAAGATATCTCATTCCTCTCTGCTTCATAACGGTCTAATTTCCAGATTATTTTCTCGCAAGTCAATAAATAATCAGAATCGGTCCAGTTCAGAATCGGCTCCAGTTCCGAATTCCACGCATTCTGATGCATTTTTCTCGCCAATCTGCATCCTCTCTGTCTAGATATTTTTTAATGACAATTTACATCACTACCCCTATCAGTTCCGCAAGGGTCACACAGTGGCGCCGAATGTAGTGCCTAAGGACAAATTAACTTTTAGCCCAAACTTTTCAATCAATTTAGACGTTCATTTTTTAAAATTGAAGTTTATAAAATTTCCAATAACGTTGTCGAAGCACATTTTTAAAAATATTATTTATACTTTTTGTTATTTAACAAAGAAAATGAAAACAAAATTTTTATTAGAAGGTGTTTTTTGCAGACAATTATCTGATTTTTTTCACATATACCTTTAATTAGTGTAAAAGTTTCCAAAAATTGTCGGAAATTTTCAGTAACTCACGGTAAATTACCATCAGTTACAGGAATTTTTGGTAATTTAAGGTAAATTTCCGCAAATCACAGAAAATGTTTAGTAACTTACGGTAATTTACATAAATTACCGAAAATTTAAGGCAATTTTAGGTAAGTTTCCATAAATTATCGAAAATTTTTTAACCGAGCTTTCGAGCCGGATTAGGCTTTCGGATCTTCGAGTTGCAGACGTTTTCCAGGCGAGCATTTGCTCAAGTACACACCCGTACAGAAATTATTTGATCTAGCCCTTTTACGTAAAAAGCTAAACCAGACCCAGACCCAGTCAGATAGATTAAAAATCTGGAAGATTTTTCCATTATTATTCATTATTCCATGCATTATTCCATCCCTTAGATCGAGCCCATAGATTCCAAGGAATTTCAAGAGATTTCTAAAGATTCCGATAGATTGTAATGAATATGAACAACTTCCACGGATTTTAAACGATTTTAATGAATTTCAAAAAATATTTACTGATTTCAAAAGATTTTACTAGATTTCAAACATTTTCAACGATTTCACCGATTTTGAGAGGAGAAATTGTAAATGGTTCATTCAATTTTCGAAAAGCGTTTTTTGATGCATAAAACTAAAACCGTTCATCAAAAATGGCTGGCTAACGAACTCTTCCTTT
>JBAGKK010000278.1:581835-611666 GCA_037177015.1 Euceroptres primus
GCCGAGGGTGGTGCGACGGATTGGCTGGAAAGTTTTTGTTTGTTACTTTGAAAATTGTGGCGACATCGGTGCATAGTAGGGGCACTACATACGGAAGAGGCGCTCCATACAATTCTGATAGAACTCCAATTACAGGTAAGTTCGTTTAATCAGTAAATTATTTAGTATCAAATCCCTTTTTACTAAATAATAACTTATAATATAATATTATAATATTAACTTCCTCCTTATTAAAGAACAACCTTCCAAATTGCGTTTCTTATACTTAACTGCGAAACATCTGTTTTAGGAAGGCCTGACTTAACTAAAAGAAAGAGAAAGATGATGGTAGATAAATATCAAAAATAAATTATGTACCTGAAGTTCTGAAAGTTCATATAAACGGAAAAAAAATATTTTTCCAACTTTTTCAACAGATATTTCATTAAAGGCAACCAAAAGTGCGTTCTGTGCAAAAAATCACTGACATTTATCAATTAGAGGGTTGAAACTACCCTTTAAACAATTTCAACATCACGAATGTACACTTTTATCTACATTTCCCCGAATAGGATATATTTTTGGTAATTAAACAATTGTAAACAGTAGCATCGATAACTAAGCAAATATTCACGGTTATAGCAGACACAGCACTTAACCCCTTCAACCCACCCTTACGTGAAAATTCGATCTTTTATCCAAATGACCCGGATTAGGATGTTTTTTTTTAGTTATCTAAACTAATTTTTGGAGTTTTTTAAATGACAAAAACATCCTAATCCGGGTCATTTGGACGAAAGATCAAATTTTCACTTGGGGGTGGGTTGAAGGGGTTGAGACCTGGGTCTCTCACCACCACGAATGTTTGCCTAGTTATCGAAACTAATTTTTGGAGTTTTTTAAGTAACAGAAAAACATCTTAATCCGGGTCATTTGGCAAAAAGATAGAATTTTCATGTAAGGGTGGGTCGAAGGGTTTGAGTCCTAGGTCTCCTACCACCGTAAATATTTGCCTATTTATTGAAGCTGTTGTTTATAATTGTTTAATTGCCAAAAAATGATCCTAATCGGGGAAATGTAGATAAAAGTATACATCCGTGATGTTGAAATCGTTTAAATGGTAGTTTCAATCCTCTAATTGATAAATGTCAGTACTTTTTTGCACAGAACGCACTTTTGGTTGGTCCTAATGAAATATCTGGTGAAAAAGTTGGGAAAATAATTTTTCATTTCGTTCATATAAACGTTCAGAACTTCAGGTACATGATAAATTCATCATAAAAAAATTATATAGTTACTATTTAGAACCTTAATTTCCAAACGTGTTTTAAGAATTAGATTGAAAAAATTCTATTCGATCATTTTTTGATACGTATAAGTAACTCCTTGTCCAGCTCTTGAATATGGAAATAATGCGGCGTAGACTAAGGATGGTAATGATCAATTATTCAATTAAATGAATTCGGGATGATAATAGCGCAAGTTCGTGATTAAGAAGAGACCGTTCAGGTCCGTGGGTCTGTGAGTGTCTGCTGTCTGCTTTCGCATTCTGGCACACACGCGATAGCGGCTCACGGGCAAAGACCTCGGCTATCACGGGATATCATTCCCTCGGCGTTTTCCCTGGGGTCAGGTAAATCCGGTAATTAGGTAAATAAAGCTACCTGTGTACATACATAGCTTCCATAAATTTTATTTCAAAATCTAAAAAAATGGCGGTACTGCAATTGTTACCGTGGAGGTCCTCCGCTAAAACGCGCGTAGCTGGCTGCATGTAAATCTCGAAAACTACCGTCCCGATTGACTTGAAATTTGGTCACAATACTCTTAGATTGATTATCTAAAATGTAGCGTACGATTTTTACGATAAGTGGATTAATTATTTTTTTTATTAATTTTTTTTTCCGTGAAAAATACCATTCTTTTTCTTCGGTTAAGTAAAATTTCCCTAATAATAGAAAAAAAACCCTACGCTACATTTTAGATAATTCATCTAAGAGTATTATGTCCAAATTTCAAGTCAATCGGACCGGTAGTTCCCGAGATTTACATGCAGTCAGCTACACGCGTTTCGGTGGAGAACCTCCACGGCAACAGTTGCAGCGCCGCCATTTTGTCGGATTTTTAAATAAAATTTATAAGAGACGTCCATGACTTATAAGAGACAACCATGTGACTAAAAATTAATAAATTCAATCGCATATTTTCGAGTTTACAGATTTTTTTAGAATAAGCCTATTTTTCGAGCGGTTTGGGTGGTCAACCTCTTAACATAACTATCCTGTGACAAGTCAAAGGATAGTATTCCTTATGTTAAAATAGATACGACCTTTTGGAAATATGCTCTTCAATGAATTGGAACTTTGAATAAAAAAAGGGGAAAAGGGGTGAAAAAGGAAAAGCATTCTCAATTAAAGGGATTTTAGGAGATTTTGAGAATATTAGGGGTTGGGGGGGGGGAACAGGGGACTGACTCAGTGATTCCTGCAATAAGCAGGTATAGTATCGACAGTGGGAGGCGAGCAATTGACTATGGAGCATGGTTTTAGAGTATAGTGCCGCATGCCGGGTAAGTATAATGCGCGGTCGTGCAGCTTTGGGGGCCCGGAGGCGCTAACATGAAAATCGTATGGTAATGGGGCACTATGCTCCTTCACTATGGTGCGGCGTAGTACCTAGTGCTTGGTAAGTCTAGGTTTCTTCCTAGTATTAAGCAAGTCGGTGGAAGAGGGTGGCCAAAGGGGTTGGGTGTGTCAGAAAGAGAGGTTAAAGAAGGAAAAGGACAGGATGAAAGGTTAAAGAAGGAAAAGGAGAGAAAAGAGTGGAGAGGAGAGGAGGAGGGACTCGAGACTCTCTGAGGGTCCGTGAGCTCGCGTGCCTCCGATAATTATACGCTCGACCCGAGACCTGAGACTCGAGAATCGAGTCTGAGGTTCGACGGGTCGGAGTTGACCGGCGTCTAATCGATTCGCCGCTTCGGCATGGAAATTCTTCGATGGCCCTAAGGGTAACGCTTCTCTCGTAATCCGTCTGCAACACCTAACATTCTGCCTCCTCCACTTCTCTTTTCTGCTTCTACTTCCCTATCCAGAGCCAACACGCGAACCCGCCCCCTTAAAAATGTTTCGCGTCTCAATTCCTATCCCCATGCGGTTGATTCCTCCTCGTGCGATGACGCACTGGAGGTGCTATATTGTGGGATTGCGAATGAAGCTGTTTACGGGTGGAAATATCAACAGATTTATCCTGGGTGAAAGAAGCTGCTGGAGCAGTTGGGTGACGTTAAGAAAGATAGGGGGTGGTTGATCGATCAAGGGGTTGGGGGTTGGCTTGCGGTGAGCCAAGGGTGGGCCGACGATCAAATATTAAGTCTTATCTGGCGCCGCTTTACCCAGAACTTCAGAAGTCTCTCTCCTTTTCTCACTCTTTCTTATTCCCTCGCTCTAATTATCCCCACTTTCTGCAATTTTCACCCCCTTACTGCATTTCGAGTGTAGCTCTTACACCGAAAAAAATTCTAAAATTAAGAGGGAAATATTCTTATTCGATATGGCATAGGACCATGTCCCAAAGATGAATTCTCAACATTAAAAAAAAATCGAACATGATTATGTGGTACACTTTCAAAGTTCGAAGTCTGCAAAACAGCATTTCGAGAAAATCGTAGTTGCAGTTTTCATTGAATAAAAATTAAATTCCACAGTTGAAAGTCAAAGAGATGTTTCAAAAAGTTCAGTAACAATGTAAAGAAAAGGCAGTAGTTATATATTACAACTTTTAAAATAATGATTAAATATAGGTTTTTGATATATATTATAACTTTTAAAATAATGATCAGATATCGACAAAGTGGTCTGTTTCAATATGGGCATACACAAGTTCATAGATTTTAAGAACATCTCCCACTTACATTGAGAAAAAAGTTGATTTTCTTAAAGTGAGAATGTCCCTCTAAGCAAGTTAAGAATGTACTATTGAAATGAGAATATCTCCCCTTCTCAAAAGGGCGCTGTAGTATATTAACCATTAACCTATTAACCGAAGTAAAAACGCGTAGTGTGCAAAATTTTAAGACTTTTAGTTTGGTGCGTGCAGCAGTGCAGTGTATTTTGTGATGTTTGAATAATATAAATCATAGATATAATATTTTGTGATTTCTATAACAGTACTCCTTAGGGTTGCATAATTTGTATATAATGAATTATCGATGATCACTATGCGGGAAATTATGCATTCACATAGTGGATCTGGGGGTGTCGAAATGTTGCAAATGATTGAAGACTAGTTGTCATTTATTAAGCCTTTAAATTTTCTGATTGTGAGTATACAAAATATTTTTGCATGGTGACTGACGCTGATTCGTTATACACAGGTTATGTACACCAAGAAAAAAAGTGGGATTACTAGTTAATTCCAGTAAAATTAACTAAAAAATTAGTAAAATCAACTATAAATTTTAGTTAAATCAACTAGATGTTAGTTAAATTAACTAGATTTTAGTTAAATTAACTCAATTTTTAATTAATTTAACCAGAGAAACTAGTTTAGTTAATTTGAAGTTGGCCCCTAAATTAGGTTATTCTAACTATTACTTGGAAGGCCAACTTTAAATGGTCTTTAACTAGTTGTCATTCTCATGTCTTCATATACTTGTCAACTAAGAGGAATTCCTACTGATATTTACAATATCTTTGGCACCTATTTAAGAGGGATTTGTCCTTAAAATAAGTGGGATATTCTAAATTTAAGCATTTTTTTTCTTCCGGTAATAAGCTCACTCGATCGGTGCAAGCTGATAAGTCGCTATATATCATATAGCGATCAGAGGCCGTAGGTTCCGTCTTTCGATCGCCCGGTATTAATAGCGCAGAACGATAATTAAAAGATGAAGGTCACTAGGTATGACTCACCAAAGGCAATGAAACCGTCCACAATGTGCTAGGAAAGCCGAAGGTTTTCCTTAAATCTGTTTCGGAACCACAAAAAAACTTCTTAAGATAGGTAAAATAAATTGGTAAAACATTCTCATCTCGCGCTTCGCTCGCGCAAGTTTGATTGTAATAACATTATTGAATTTCGAGAAATTATATGTAAAATTTATGAATTAAGTTTATGATGAATTTTTAAAGTTAAAAATTCTATAAATTTTCGCATAAATATAAATTAGACAAAATTTCATATCAATATTGTGTTTTTTCTGTGAAAAACAGTTCCAATAGAATAATCCTCAGGTCTTCTAAGCTATCTCTTGTCATTTTTTCGAGTAAAATAGAATTTTCTGATTTTTTCAAACTAAAAATTCCAGAATTCAACACAAAAATTGATGGAAAAAGTTTAGTACAAATAATTTGTTGTTAGTGGCATTCTGGGTGTCTTAAATATATGTACTTCGAAATAATTTTCTGAGGCGGACAGAAGCTTTCCGCAGAAGCTTGGATTTTTTTAAGTTTTGTAAATGCTATAATTCTGTTGAACAGGATTTCATAAAAAAAAAGTTACAGAGATAATTCGTAGAGTTCTTCGGCAATTAGCAAGAACCGTGATTAAAATTTTTGGAACTTTGAAAAAGTGATATTGACAAGTTTTGAAAATGCTCTAACTTTTTGAATTAATTTCTTTTTGAAATAATTTCTAGAGCTTTTTAACAATTGTCAAGAAGTTTGATTAAAATTTTTATATTTCTTAAAAAAAGTTTTTTTTTAATTTTGAAAATTTTCTACCTTTGCGAACTTCAGACGAATTAAAAAATGTTATTAAGATAATTTATAAAGCTTGTTGAAAATTACTTTTTGAATTCTGGACAAATTGAAAAATGTTACTAAAATAATTTATAGAGCTTTTTGAGCACTATTGAGGGTGTGTGATATATTATGACGTCACGAATTACCGACAGGGTATAAAAAATATTCGTCGGTCTTATTTTTAATCAAAAAAAGATATTACGTTGAAACTTAATGGAATAGTAGAAAACATGATGACGCATGGCTGTTAAGTCTAAGTTTTTAAAAATTTTTAAAGAAAGATTTTTCAAAATAATTTTTTTTTCAATATTTTGAAAAAATTGGACCGCCGAATGTTTTTTATATCCTATTGGTAATTCCTGACATCATAATGTATCACACGCCCTTGAGAACCGACATTAGAATTTTTTAATTTTTCAAAAAGTGTTTTTCACAAATTTTGAAAATTCTCTAATTTTCTGAATTTTTATCGAACTTAGCCTTCATTTTGAGCAAATGTACAAATGTACCAAAAGGAGATTCGATATAATTTCTTCGAAAGTTATCGTGGGTACACGAAAAAAAAAGTGGACAGACAGACGCACACCCTCACCAAAACCTGATTTTTGGACAAAATGATTACACTCTCATGTGATGAGAATGTACAAATTAATTATATATTTATATAAAGTTTAATATAAAAATTCTTAGAAATGACATTGATTGAATAAAAAAGAATCAGTTCTTTCTTGAAAAGTAGGATAGAAGTGGCATAAATCAAGGGTAGATAAGGGATCAAGTTTAGATTGAAAATTCAGTTTCGGGGCGATCGGTTGTTTCTGAAGGAAAGAAACTTTTCCCTAATGACCGAGTTTAAGTGGTTACCGTTAATTCGACCCCTCGTCCACTTCTATTTGTTATATATTTTTTCCCTTTCTTCGCCATCCGCGATGTATTTATCGGTGACCCAGAAAAACATCTGAGACAATACTCTTTTAGAACCACTCGTGAGAATCGATCCATATCCGGTCGATCTGTGGTTTGACATCGCACCAGATTCAAAAGCAGCCTTTTATTCTCTTCATTCCTAACTGCTCAATCATAATCTCTCCAAATCAGCCGACCTCGACTTTCCATTTGTCTCATCAACTTTGTCAAAAAAATCACCATCAAAATATATTAAATACAAATGAAAATAAAGGCAGGAGAAGACCATAAGAAAGAAAGTAAATGGTAAAGACCATTTGAAGATAACCTTTGATTAAGATTACTTTAACTGTTTACTCAGGGGTCAGACAACTGGTCTTTAGCGTCTTCTCATTCCCATAACTTCAAATGCAATTTCTTTTCGAAACTAAAACAAAAAATGTACCAAACATAAATTTTTTTTCATTCCTGATTCTAAACCTACACGGAGAAAAATGAATGATCAGCCTGAACATCTAGAGTGTCAAACTGACTATATTTGAGTTTTAACTATGGGACAGCCTTCTAGATGGTGTGGCGTACTCTTCGCGTAGTGTCAAAATTTGATGGTTAAGTTCACTATCCCAGAGTGTCAAGTTTACTATCCTGGGGTGTCAAAATTTGATGGTTAGCTTCACTGACCCAGAGTGTCAAGTTAACGATCCCGGAGTTGAAACTCGATTATCGCAGAGTGTCAACTTGAAATCCAAGAATATTGAAGTCGAATAGAGTGTCGATTTGACTATCCCTGACAGTAAGTCTGATTCTGTGCGGATGGTTAAGCTGAACATAAAATGAGCATCTCTCTGACCCTGGGGAAAAAATTATGGATTGTACATGATACTGCCTGCAAGGTTAAACTGACTATCTAAATTTTGACACTCAAAGTTTGACTATCCATTTTTCTGCGTGTAGGAACCCAAAATCCGAAAATCTGTTTCTCAAAATTAGAATACAAATTCCGTCTTTTTTCTTTTCATTGATCACCAAGCATTGATGTATAAAAAATAGAGGGGTAGCACTTTGATAGGATGGATAAGGGCACGAGGGGCCAGCAGAGGGTTACGGGGGTTGATGGGAGTAAGAGGATGAGGGGGTTGGGGGGTGGGTGAGGGAGAGTAGGTGGGTGCTCTCACATTCTTTTTACCGAGGGAACAGCAACGGTGCCGGCAGAAGCAGTGAGCGTCGCCTATCGATTTTTACTTCTAATGAATTCGAGCTAAAAACCCTCCTCACCCCTCCTGCGCGCTACCTCTACATCCCTTACGCTTAGCCGCTACCGCTACAGTGCTACCACTACCACCCTTCTCTCTGGTTCCAAGAACCACGCCAATCACTGCGCGGCATAATTACACCGCCGACCCCGCGCGCGCGACTCGCGAACCGAAGTCGTGTTCTTTACTCGCGAGCTATACCGCAGTAAAGAAAAAAAAAAGAAAAAAAAGGGAAAATAATGAACAGGGAGAGAGAGAGAGGGAGAATGAGAAGAACGAGGGAAGAAAAGTATAAGGCGAACGGTTAGGCACTCTCCGGCCTTCCTACTCGGGAGGAAATTTTTAATTGAACCCGTGCGAGGAGCCACTCTCACCCACTCTGACCTTTTCCAATTTCCATGGATTGCATGCGTTGTAATAATTACATAAAAAATAAGTGTACATAATTGGGCGGTGATTATCTACCAAGTTTCTGAAATATCAGTTGGGTTGATGGGAAACAGCCCCGGAAATCGATCAAAAATACTCCCTGAATTTGAATTTGTATAGTTTTCTGCTAATGAAATAGTATAGAATCGTTTACCAATTGCTTTAGTAAGCATTACTACTTGTTTTTAGTAGAAAACTACTAATTCACTTAGTAAGGCTTACTAATTCATTTACGTAAGCCTAACTAAGCAGATTAACTAATTTTTAGTAGAAAACCACTACTTCACTTAGTATGGCTTATCAATTCATTTCGAAAGCCTTCCTAAGAGATTTAGTAGATTTCTACTAATTTTTAATGAAACAGCTACTAATCCACTTTTATAAATTATTTATTAAACTTAGTAATTAATAACCTTAGTAAATTAATTTTTACTAGAAAACTACTAATTTATAGTAGAAAACTACCAATCCACATAGTAAATAAATTAGTAAACTAATTCACTAAGTAAATTAGTAGATTTTTAATCTAATAATTTGTAGAAAACTACTAACTACTACTACTTAGTGAATTAGTAGTTTTTTAACTAAAAATGAGTAGAACATTACTAATTTGTTTGTGAATTAGTTTACTAATTAATTCAGTGAGTGAATTAGTAGTTTTCAGTTATAAAATTGTTCTATTTTTCTATTGTGTGTTCTAATTTTTAGTAGAAAACTACATTGAAATTGACTAAAATTTAACTAAAATACTCGTTTTTTTCTCTTCCATTTGAAAAGAAATCTGTTCACAGTGGAAAAACAAGATATTCAGGGGGATCAAAAAATCTTAATATTGAGGCAGGAGGGGGCTGTGAAATGCTTACTCCATCTTATATGGAGGGAGGAGGGGGTTAAAATTCATCTAAAAAGCTGCTCACGTAATACTTGAACAGCCCTTTTCCTACAATTTTTTTTTTAGAAAAATACTAATTTATAGTAGAAAACTACTAATTTGTGGTAGAAAACTACTAATTTATAGTAGAAAACTACTAATTCACTTAGTAAATTAATTAGTAAACTTTATTGATTGAGTGAAATTACCTGTAAGTGAAGTTCGATCCTAATTGTATTTCGCGCCTCCTCTTCTAGATCAAATGGTAGTCCCCCACTTCTGGTCAGTGCAGCCACGATTTTCAAAGCGAAATAAAAAAGATGGCGCACGCGTCTCTTCCGCCCTGTTGCACGCGAGCCTCCTGATTTTTTTAAAAGTGTTGCCGTAGAAACAAGGGACCTATGTAATTAATATTAGATTATGGGTATTTAAGCAAGGGTGGGATTGATCTATTCGGAGGAGGCGCTCATACAATATTAGGATCGAAGTTCACTTACAGGTAAGTTCGTTCAATCAATAAATTGTATTTCGCGCCTCCTACTCAAGATCAAATGGTAGATGTTGAAAGCATTGTATACGACAAATGTAATTTATTTGTTACAAGGGTAAAACATAGATATTATGTCAAGATTTAGAATCTTTATATTATTGATATTAAGGTATAGAATGAGAATTCAAGATAGAGTTACTCCAAAATTTTTGGCAGCAGAAGTAGCGGCATGTCGCGTACTATGTGCGGAAAAGGTTTCTGTGCCGATTCCGCTTTTAGTTAGAATATCTTTAACCCAATGACTCAGGGACTGTGATGAGACACCCTTATGGGGTTTTCTAGTGGAGATGAACAACTTCACAGTCGAGCTTCGAATTAATATTGAGGCTTTCATATAAGATTCGAGGGCCGACGCAGGACAAAGTTTTTTATCCGGGTAAAAAGGTAGCAGCAAGATCGGCTGCGATTTATTGCGACCCGATGTTTTAATTTGATCAGTAATTTTGATCTCGAATGAAGACGGATTCTTCCGAATATTATTAATACTGATAGCAGCAAAGGTTTGCATTCTGTGACCTGTAGTGAGAGCCAGTAGCGTCACAAGTTTCTTTGACAAATCCTGAAAACTCAAATTTTCATTATTTGGTTTAGAGGAAAGGAAATTTAGAACCACTTGTGGATCCCAGGTGTGCTCACATTTGGGGCGAGCAGGTCTCAAACTCGATATTCCTCTAAAAAACCTCTTAACTCGTTCGTCATTGACGGTTTTGGAACCTGTTATCATCGATATCGCAGACCTGTGCAGTTGATTGTACTATAGGAAGATCCTCTTTCGTACTCCTGGGTGAGAAAGTTGAGTGTTTTCAGGAATTCCTTGTTGCTTCAGGACTTCCCAGACAACTTGCCGGCCACCAGGGTAGGGTGTCCCCAAAGTGGATGAGGTTCCCTATTACAAGAAATCAAGAGATTTATGTTTGGTTCAAAATAAATTGGTTCTTCAATCAGCATCGATTGAAAAACCGGATACCAAGGCTGAGTAGGACAATCTGGGACAATTACAATACCTTCAATTTCTTCAGACCTTATTTTACTGAGTACCATCAAGATTATCGAAAAAGGTGGAAAGGCGTAGAAAGATCATTTTTTCCAAGATAGCGTAAAAGCATCGACGGATACAGAACCGGGATCTTTTTTCCACGACACACAAGACAAACATTTATTATTTATTCGGTTAGCGAATAAATCAATACTTGGGTATCCAAATTTCTTAGTTATTCTTCTAAAAGCAAAGTCAGCTAATTCATACTCTGTTTCGGGAAAAATTTTTCGATATTCAAGAACTGCCTCGAAATTTTGTTTGGAACAAAGGTAGAAAGCAAATATGAAAATTTTTTGTTCCTCGCACCATTCCCTAATTTCTCGAGCTATGATATTTAAATGAAAGTGCTGAATGTCTCCCATTTTATTGATATAACAGATCGCTGTTGTATTATCAATTCTCAACAGAACATCACAAGATCTTAAACTTCTAGCAAAACAGTGAAGGCCAAAGAGAGCAGCTGTTAGCTCTAGGACATTGATGTTAAGTTTTTGTTCATCTAGAGTCCAAAACCTGTGGGACTTTTGAGAACCGCAAACAGCCCCCCAACCTGTATGGGAAGCATCTGTGAAGATTTCTATAACAAATTCAATGTTTTTTTAAAGATTTGAATTCAAATGGTATGTTATGTTTCCACCATAATAAATCTTGTTTATTTAATTTTAACGTCATTTGAGCATCAAAGTTGTCATTATTTTCAAAGAGAGCCAAATTATTTTGTCTCTCCAAGTCTTTAACATATAGTCAACTGTAGGATAAAGCAGGGCAACAAGCTATAATGGAACCAATGAAGCTAGCAAAATCTCGGATTTTACATTTGGAAATTTTTTGAAATTTTTCAATTTGATTCAAAATAGACAACCTTTTGGAATCGGGAAGTTTTAGAATCATTTGCGAAGAGTCAAAAATATAACCCAAAAATAAACAAGAAGTGCTTGGAATAACTTGGACTCTTTTCACCATTAATTAAAAACCCTAGACTTTTCAGCAGTTCTCTAGTTTCGTCCAGATTTCTGACGCATTGAGAATGTGTTCTACCAATTAGCAGGAAATCGTCTAAATAAATAACTGAGAGGAATCTAGACTTTGGCGGCTCGAAAAACTGACAGTTTTCAGGGAGAGGATATTTCTTAAGCAACTCCGATCCCACTTCCAAAGGCAAACCAAGCAGTTTTATTTCATTCCAGCGAATCTGAAAGTTCTGGTGGATTGGTGGAGCTAGCGTCTTGTCCTCGGTCAACCGTTTTCCGATTACTTTTTGGAATCTTGGAGTAAGGGCCTTATCAGCAGAAAGACCAGAATCTACAGCAACTCCATTTCTCTTATCAGTAGAAGGTCCAGAATTTAAAAAATTTTCGTTTTCTTATCCATAGAAGATCTAAGATCTTTGGGAACTTCATTTTCCGTGTTTCTAGTAGAATTCTTCTCTTCGTTTTCGGAATTTGTTACAGCGACATTCTGCGGAAGAGAATCATACTCCAATTCTGGCGATAGGTAACCTAGAGCCTGACAACAGGAGAAAGAATAAATGTAATATGCTTTAACGTAAAACAAAAGGGAGTTGCAAGGAAGTAACAAGGTGTTAAACAGTATTTGTTTAGAGACAAATAATAATAATTTAGGTTAGGTTGGACCCAATTTAGGTTATGACCATTGAATTTTCTGACGGATTATAACCTGAATTAAGAACAAGGTCTTAAAAAGGCAATATTTGCTTAGAGCCAAATATTAATCAGCCAAATGTTAAAATTTTCTATATTGGGTTAGACCTAAACAGTGAAAATTTATAAAATTGAGTTAGACCCATTTTAGGTTATGATCGTTGCTAACAGATTATACGCCGTGTTATTAAGAACAATTGTCTTAACGGCGACATTTGCTTAGAGCCAAGTGTTAAAATTTTCTATAGTGAGTTAGACTCAAATATTGAAAAATTTTTTAAAATAGGGTTAGACCCGTAATTAAGAACAATCTCTTAAAGAACAGGAAAGGTCCTGTTAAACGGTGTGGACTGTGTCCAATCGAAATGAAGATCGCCATCTTGAGGCGTGGGACGTGTGTCCATATAAACAGCGATCGGGTTAGAGCCCGAAATCTGACTGATATTATCATTACATTATGTAATAGACTCTAATAACGGAGAACGAGCCTACAGCTTACCTGCATTGAGAGATTCTGAGCTCGAATCGGAAGTAGAATCTTTATGGCGAGCCTTCCTTCTCTTGGTTCGCTTGGCTTTCTTTTCCAGTTTTTTGATGCGATCAAAAAGCATTTAAACTTTCTTAGAGTTAAATTTTTCATCATCTGACGAACTAGACGTAGACGTAGGTGACGAGGTGCTACTACGTCTCTTTCTTTTTCCTTTTCCCATTGTAACGAAATCACACAATTTAGAACGCGTGTTGTCACACACGAAAAAAAGGAATGTGGAGGCTCGTGTGCATCAGGGCGGAAGAGACACGCGCGTCATCTTTTTTATTTCGATTTGAAAATTGTGGCTATACTGACCGGAAGTGGGGGACTACCATTTGATCTTCAGGATGAGGCGTGAAATACAATTAGTAAACTCATTCACTAAGCGAATTAATAGTTCGGATCTGTTCAAGTATTACCTAAACACTTCACGAGGGAGGGGGGAGTTTTCATGTTTGCTTACTTTTTCTTATATAAGGATGGAGGAATTAATTAAAATCTTATGTATGATTCCACGTCATCTACAAAAATCAATTCCAAATCTTTAAAATAGAGTAAATACAATTGAATTTAGCTAAAATAAGCGTTTTCTTCTCTTCCTTTTGAAAAAAAATCTGTTCAGAGTGGAAAAACAAGATATTCAGGGGAACAAAAAATCTTAATATTGAGGGGGGACGGGGTTTTCAAGTGGTTTCAAGTTTTTTCAAGTTTTCCATCTTAAATGGAGGGAGGAGGTGGTTAAAATTCATCTAAAAATTGCTCACGTAATACTTGAAGAGCCCCTTTCTTACTATTTTTTTTAGAAAACTACTAATTTATAGTAGAAATCTACTAATTTAAAGTTTATGGTAGAAAACTACTAATTTATAGTATAAAACTAATTCATGGCAGAAAACTACTAATTTACTTAGTAAATTAATTAGTAAACTAAGTGATTAGTTTACTTAGTTTAGTAATTAGTAGAGTAATTAAAACTTAGTAGAGTAATTTACTAAGAAAATTGGTAAGACTTACTAATTAATTAAGCTTTCCAAAACAAATTAGTAATTTTCTACTAAAATTAGTGCCTACTAAAGCAGTTGCTACATGATTCGTCATTATTTAATTAATAGAAAACTAAACTAATTGGTAGAAAACTATTTAATTAGTAGAAAAATTCAGATTTAGAGAGGATTTGCCGACACTGAGAAAAAAATACTTTTGAATCTATATAGCATATGCTATTGCGATGTGCCAAAAACAGATGCTATTGATTTATAATAATATACAATAGAATTTTCAGTATCACTGTTGATTCAAGTCGGTAAACTTTGATTAACAAATAGTAGATTTTGATTCAACAGCGATGCTATAAATTCCAGAGCATATTACTTAAAATCTATAGCATCTGCTTTTGGCAGATAGTAATAGCATATGCTATAGATTCAAAAGTATTTTTTTCTGAGTGGATTAGGCACAGAAAAAACTGGGGTTTCTATTAGAACCGATTTTTGATTCCAAGGGAGTTGCAACAAAAAGGAACCTCTCTTGCTGAAAAGTAAGCCAAAAGGATAAATTGTTCCAAAGGAACCCAAAGTATGAGTTTTAATAGAGACTTTTTGTACAGAACTCATTTTCTGCCTCGACTCACTTCGAAGATTTTATAAGTTAATGATACATCTTTTGCGTTATAATATAAATTTAATGAAGAAACTAAAATTATAGAGATTAGTTATTCTTGAAAGGAAGATAATGGACATGAAATGTGACAACTTTTAAGGTTATGTTGAAAACTTTTACCGATTGCAGATCGGATATCAATGAACTAAAAAGGAACCCTTAAAAAGAGTTCTATTGGAGTCTCTGTTCTAAACTTCTAAAGGATGCCAACTTTCACTTTAACTGCAACATTACCGAACCCCCAGTTTTTTCTGTAGGAAGAAAAAATAGTCTTCTTCCTTTATGTATCTGTTGTCTTTGTATCTTAATTAAAGAATCACAGGCATAATGGAAATGTTATTTTCAACATTGTTGTTCTCATTCTATTTGATTTTTTTAACCTTCTACTCACAGTAAAAGTTTTTTCTGTGCTCTCTTTTCAGGAATCTGAAAATTTTTCTTTGCCACCCCTGAAAGTCCCTATTGCAGAAAACATTTTTGCATCCTTCACACCGCATAGTTTCTTTGACATACTTTTTATATATTCTCAGAGACATTTTTTTCAATCAAATATTGTAGAGAGCCAATAAAAGTTATCGGAGAAAATTTGTCGATTCAATTAGAGAACTGTGTCGAGCTCTTCGCTCCTCGCTTTTCGCTATTCCGTTCATTTTGTAAGTGAAGCGTACCTAACTCAATTTGCTTAAGAGACGATAAACTGGTTTGCGAACGCAGAGATTATCTCAAAGCAGTGACAATCGCGGTCTTACATGATTTACTCGACACTTTAACATTTTCCTATCAACACTATTGCCTCATTTCATAATTATTTTCCAGTGAAGCTAATTATTTATTGATAATTTTCAATCAGTCTTCTGTATGGATATATTGAAATCAACCATAATCGATAAACGATTTGAACTACTTTGATTGTTTTACTGTCATAAGGACAAATTTATGTATTCACTTCTGCTAAAACGTGAAACAAATCAAATAAACTCATTTCACAATTTTTTTTTTTCATTTAAAAATTGCAGACTTTCTTATTAGGAAAATTGGCTTCGAAGAAATGTTAAACACGATTGAGAAGTTTAAATAAAGAAAATAGTAAGCGCAAATAGAAATAAGGTTTATTACCGTGTCAATGTCACTGCTAATATTATCTTTAAGGCACAATTTCTTTGAAATTATTGGTAAAATATTTTTGTAAATTACCTTTCCTGAGCAAACTGTATAATTGGGGTAAAATGTGATATTCACATAGGTATTTGTACAGAGTGCAATTTTCTGTAATCAATATAAAAATTAATTTTTCTTCTGTGGTAGAAAATTACAGCATTTATACAGCGAAGTGCCTGACAAATTGCATGCACACCAAATAATTAGCGCCTGAGTGAGTTGATTTTAGCATGGAATTTAATAAAGCAGTCTCATATCAATTTACCAGTCTATAAAAATTTATTTATTATGACGAGACGATAAAAAATATTGGGATTACTTGACTACCAATCACGGGCAAAGCTTTACGATCGAGTGAACTCGATCCACTAACCGAATCGAAACCGAATGTCGACGAGCGGGATATTGCAAAGAATTTCGACTTTGCGTGGAGATGTGAGACGTCGAGAGGCCATTTGCGACAGCCTCGGGGCGAATTCGCGTATAATGCAAACCGGTTTGGAAATCCATCCCTTAACTTAAGGTTTCTCGCGGGCTGCTCTCGAGTCATCGAGTGCGACGCAATTATCGGCAATTCGAAGACATCGAGCTAGCGATACATGCCCCAGGGGGCAAGGAGAAGCGTTAATTGAAATGAATCCGTGCGAATGAAAATTCTATGTTCCAAGGAGCCCGGCGATTTTATCCCCAGAGTTTTATGTCTTTGCCTCCCTTCCTTTTCAATGGACACTCCAGAATGAGAATGGAACCCTGCTCCCGTTGCTTTCGATACTGCATTCCATCTCTAGAGGATTACTTCAAGATTTTCTTCAAGAAATCGTATTTATATTGGAACTTCAATTCAATTTCGAAGTTTTTTGGCTGGATAGAGACTGAACGAGATTCGTTCGATGTAAATCTCAAGAATAATGCAAAATTTCTTAGAAAATTTCTGGGAAATTAGGCAGTATCTCTACTTTTTTATGACTTCTTATTAACAATAAAGTAACTGCAGATGAAATATTTCTGGAGCAATGGAACTTTTTTACTCTGTTTTCAAAACTTCTTAAAACCAAAAATTTATCAATGGAAAACACTATTATTGGTCAAGAAAAAGGAATCAAAAATTTCCTAACAATAACCTGGTAGGTTTGCTTTCCTGACTTTAGATAACATTTTCAAATACAACTTTCAATATTAAATTTAAAATATTAGAAACATTTGCAAATTATTTTAATAACACGCAGAAAAAAATTTGTTCATTGAATCAAATCGTTTAGTTGATTTAAACAAAAATTTTGGTTAAGGGAACCCATTTTTTGTAAAGTTGATCAAATATTTTGTTGATTGAACGAAATCTCTGGTTGAATATACCAAATTAGCTATTTTTGTTTAAATCAACTAAAACTTTTGGTACCAAACATTATCAAATACTTGGTTGTCCGTATAATGATCAAATTCTATATGGTTGAACCAATATCAAAATTTGGTTGAGTCAAGCCCTATGACATATTCAAAAATCTCTCAACCCCATAAATCTTCCGAAATTTTAATTTTCCGTAAATTAGAAAAAATAAGTATTTGGGCTGACTATTTTAGTATCTACAAAATATCATTAGTTGATGTACCCATTTTATTATGGTTTGTGTAACTATTCACTTTATTGTAAAAACAATTTTAATAGTTAAATCAACTAATGTAAGTTAGAAAATACTAAACTAATACTATACTAAAGTAGTTGGCCCAATAAACCAATTGTTTAATGTGGAATAAACTTAAAATTTGATTAGAAAAATCTAAAAACGATTTGTTTGATACAAACAACAAAATTTGTTTCAATGCACTTTGTTTGATTTAAACAATTTTTTTTAAATTTAATACATTCAGTGTATTTAAAAATTTTTCGTCCCGGAACTTCTGGAAGTGTTCGGTAGATGAAATTATTTTATATTAGTTTTATTGTAAAAGAAATCATTTCATAATTTAAATTTTCCTTTGCTCCTGAAACTTCGGATCATTAAAAATTATACTCTAAATCTGAATCAGTTAACAAATAAAAATCAGTAACAAATAAAAAATCACAAAAAAAGTCAGTTCTTGATTCATGCAGCTAGCTAAAATTAAACAGATTTTTAGTAAAAATTCACTGATTTTTCAGTAAAATTTAACTTTAACAATTTAACTACAAATTTAACTTTGAGATCATGTTTGTACCTCGTAACTAAAAAATCAATCAACTTTTTTGAAATTTCAATATATTTTTTTACTGCAAACTATCAGTGAATTTCGACTGAAAGTTCAGTCAAGTTTTAACTGAAAACTACTTTATTTTCACTGATGATTGCAAAAGCTAGACTGTCTTCTTGCTTAGACAGTCATTTGACTTTCAGTCTTTAACTGTGTTAGCATAGAAAAAATGGCATTCCTGGGATGTTGGAATTAGGAGCCAATTCCTGGTATAATTTTTGTTGAACATTATTTTAACCCCAGACCCAGTGCTAAAATCAGTTTCCTGGGATTTTGAAACTAGAAGCCATCAGTCAATTCCTGGTATAATTTTTGTTGAACATTATTTCAACCCCAGACCCAGTGCTAAAATAACATTTTGTATGTACATATTTTCCTTGAGTCTTTTTTCACTGATTCAAATTTAGGGAGTTGAACCACCTAGAAAAAAGATTTTATTGATTTAAACAAAAAGGTTGGTTAAGGTTGATTTGGGAATCAACCACGGAATCAACCAAATTTTTTGTTGATTGAATTGATTGAATCAAATCTTTGGTTGAATATAAAAAATTATTTATTTTTGGTTATTCGTAATGTAACGAAATTCTATGTATGGTTGAACCAACCAAAAGTTTGGTCGATTCAACCAAATATTTTTCTGAGTAACATACTGAAAAAAGCTGTTAAAAAGTTGGCAACTGAAAAAATGTTTATCGTGCTTGAATAAATCTCGTGGAATCGATAAAGAGAAAAGCATCATGGAATAATAATGATCTGAATCGGTGCACCCTTGAGAATATCAATAGTCGTGCTTGCACGTTTACTTTAATTTTTTCGGTTTCTTATCGTGGAAAGCAGTCGTTTTTGGTCGATTACGAGGCCGTTTTGTCCAACAGTTATTGGGTTCTTCCACTCTAACTGAAGAAAGCCATAGGTGGCAAAGCAGCGTACCCTCTGACCAAACAAGTCTTTCCAGGAAGACTTTGCTAGAGGGCATGTTCGCACAGTTAAATATCTACTTAGCGAGCCATCGTAGGCAATCGCACGGGCATAATTTCGCGAAAGCAAGCACCTAGGTGTTCGTTAAGGCGCGTTAAGGCAAGGCTTTCAATTCACACGATTCTTCGTGGCGAATGACGGTATACACACACTGTGCCAGATTCCGACGAGGGACGATCGAACCTCAGAAATAACTCTATTTCAGGACTTGGCGGATTACATCGCCTACCTTCCGGGAAGTAACAATCGATAGTCTTCAGACTGCTAGAATCAAGCTGCCACCGAGCGATAATCTTAGTTTTATTTTCAATAGTTTGACGAAAGTGAAGCCTCGGGACAACAATGAGTTCAGGGTGAAAGAAGAAGGAGAGAAACTAAAAACTGAGTTTGAAAGGATCTTTTGTTATGAATAACAGCACCATTCTGTCACTACACCTTCGAGATGATTAAGTTCTGGATTCTTTAGTGGCATCAGCTTCAGGCAGGAAGGTTTCTTAAGTACAAGACTTCCTCAAGGAAATATAGGTAGTACTTGTGTGTTGAAAGAAATCCATTTGGATAGAAAGAAGAATCCTGTTTCAACTCAGAGTTCGATTTCAGATATTTATCTCAGCTCATTTGGATTGCTCTTAGTTTAAGTAGACCTCTCTTGACCCAAATGAAATCCATTGTACAGAGTACATCCTCTACTTCAGAAATGATTCACTTGTTCGAAGCTTTTATCGCGTTCTGCCTCTGCTAACATCCGCTACACTAAAATCCAATAACTTTCAATGACAAAGTTATGAGAAAACTATCCCTGTAGACTCAATATTTTGCTCAAAAAATACGTGGTAAAAACTAGTCATTCCTTTTAATCCGGGATGCTTTTTTTCGACGTTTTAATTCGACCTCTGGCCAACTTCAGGTTAAAAGATGATACCAGAAACAAAGAGAATTTTCGATTCTATTTTGATCGTACTTCTTTTATTCAGGATTCGCGGATGAAAAAGAAGTGAGATGGTTTAGTGGTGTGGACTGTTTTAGTATCGAATTTATTTCTAGTAGTGTGGACTCAGTTTTGCTCTTGAACAAAGATTCTGTAAGCTGAACTGTGATTCTTTGTAAGGAAAGTGTGAATTAATTTTTGAAGACTAAGAAAGGTCGGTTGGTATTGGCAGCTTCCGGGGAGAAAAATTGTTACCTGTGTCCCGTGGCGATTGGTAAAAATATCGAATGTCAGCGGGCCCTTTTGATTCGATCGGTTCGATTGGTCTTCGGGCCCCTTTCCGCGGCACAATGTTCTCACGTAACAGACAAAGGTACATAATGCGAAATGAAAATCGTACATGCATATTCTCGCACACTTGGCCCTCACATAAATACAAATACACACATAAATGTTCACAAACACACACACACACACACGTGTGATATAATTGTCTATCTCTCTCTTTCATCCGGAGTAAAGAAACTTCGCCGTGAAATCAGTTACGAAATCACGGGTTCCCATTGGTGGGCCCCTCTCGCGGGCCGATCATTAATTTGTAACGAACCGGCGCCGCCTGTTATTATCCTACGGTTACGCGATCACGCACAGACACATTTGAACCCCATACACGCAATTTTGCCAGTGTGTGGGTACGTGTCGTTACAATTTGAGTACGGCGCAGAAATAGAGAAGCGCGCGAAACGATTGGCGGAGAACGCGGCAAAAGGAAAGAGAAACACGGGCAGATGCATCTTGGGGACTTAAAAGTTGGGAGATGAGTTAGCTCAGCGAAGAGCAAAGCTTGGCTGCAGTGACGATCTTAATCCGATCCAATTGTCTGCGATGTCAATGATCCCTAATGGTGCCCGTAATTGTTAGCGAGGCAAATCAGTTTTCAGTTTTTTTCGCCTTCGCATTATATCGTATTACAAGAACGGCTCGGCACGATGTTGCAGCAATCGTATCGTCCCTGAGTTCTCGACGAGAGCTCGTCAAGATTCAACTCAACAGTCGAAGCCAATTTCTTCTCAACTCGAGAGGAGGTAATTCTCAGAATCTTTTATTGTTTTTACTGAACGTTTACATTTTTGAAAAATTGTAGGGAACTATCTGCAGTTTCCAACGTTTCTGGAGCAACGAAATTGGTTTACACCTTTTTCAGAAAGTCTCAAGACAATTTATTAACGGAAAACATCATCTTAGTCTTTCCGGTATTTGCCACTCTTCGATTAGGGGGTATTTTAGTGTGACAGGTACTTGTTTGTATCATTTTTTCGGATTTTTTTTTAAGAAAGTAGAAAAGCAATATTATTATCAAAACTTTTTCTCTGTACAAGCTTACATTTAAGTTAACAAAATAATTTTTTTATAATAAAAGTAAAAAAATGGCGACGCTACAGTCCGTTGAAGTTGAGGCCTCAAAAAAAGTCGGTGAGCACAATATCTCAAAAACTAAATTAATCAATTGCGTCGTCGCTTTGCACACATGTTTAGAAAACGAGTGCTTATCGTTCCAACTACAATTTCGTTTAAATATTAATTTAAAAAAAGTTATGGCCCATTAATCGAAGAAAAAAACTGAAAAAATTTGAGTTTTCTTCAAATTTCCGCCATTCTGAAAATTTTTAATATTTTTATTTAAATCTAGTTCCTACGTTAGCTACAAACATATATTTCAAGAATTTTTTCGAAGTTTTGCTTTGAGATTCCTTGGAGAACCTGGACTATGCTCACCGTCAAAATACTTTTTCTTTTGAGGCCTCAACTTCAACGGACTCTAGAGCCATCATTTTCTTTATTTTTATAAAAAAATTATTTTGTTAATTCAAATGTATGCTAATACAGAGAAAAAGTTTTGATAATAATATTGCTTTTCTACTTTCAAAAAAAAATCCGACATTTGGCAAAGGAAAATTATTTTATTTTAAGACAAATATTGTCTGAAAAAGGTTCATCTTCCTAAACTTTCCAGAAAACCCAACTTTTCCGCGGAATAAGCTTAAAAGTGCATAAAAATTATCCAAATTTCGAGACCAACAATTTTTCCCCGGAAAACATAGTTTTATTTAATTAGAAAAATCGGAATTATTCGTCCTTCTAACCTTTACGTTTACGGAATTCTCGTCGAATGCGACATACTATTCTCCACTAAAAAATATTAGCTCTCGAAATTGTAATACTTTTATGGAATTCTAAGCTTTAGGGATTGTATACGTCCCGGAATGTCAGAGGGACGAATTATATTTTAGTTTAAAAATAATATCATTTTATGTAGGAAAATTCTTGGTCTTTTCACTCAGAAAAAATGTCCTTTTCATACAACAAACATCCTCTAGTCACAAATAGAATCTCCTCTTAAATTAAAGTTTAAGAGGATCTTCTTTTGTTTCAAAAATAATCCTCTTGCAACAAATAACACAATGCTTTTGCAAAAAACTTCGTAATATTGTAAAAAAATTTACTCTGTTTGTGTTAAAGGGACAATAATTGCTTGCAAGAAGACTCAGAAGACGATACTTTTGTTTTAAGACCTTTTCTCTGAATGACTATATTTAAATTTTTCATTGTTCCAGAAACGTTGCAAACTGAAATCTCCTTAAGTGAAAATGTACTTCTTTGAAGTTACATTTTATATTATTCCTGAATCCTTATTAAAATTTAATAAAATTTCTACTTTGGGAGTATTTTACTCGTTAAATTGACTTTCTTTGTAAGAAGCAGTCTTGTAAGATTGTAGCTTTTTAGCATAAAAAAAAATGTACACTTAATTAAAGAGTTTAACATTGTTGAAGACAACGATGATTCATTTTCAGATTCAACAGTCGAAACTAAGGGTCAGAGGGTAGGAGTAAATTTCAGGTAAGTGGGAAGCAGCTCAGGTGCGGGTGCATATTCAGTTCTGCTTTGTCCTTCGAAGCATACAGCTCAAATTGTATGTCTCATTTCTTATTTCACACTTTTCATATAAATGTAAGTTCTTCTTTGTTTATTCAAAATATACGCACAATATGCGTTTACATGTGGTGTTACTTTATTTACTACACTCTTTCTTCATTATTGATATAGAATAATAAGTTCGTAACCACTGTCAACAGGTTTATGGGTCCAGGCAATTAGTCTTCGAAGTGTACTTCGATAGTTTATAATTAGAGGTGTCAGTGTAGACAAAGACAGTTATTAAAGTCTAAAGTAAATAAGCGAAAAATAAAGGCATTCCATGAAAAGGACAAGGACATAGTGAGTGCAAAGTGCAAAAGGACACAGTGAGTGTATACAGGACAAATTTAAAATAGAAACTCTAAACTAAAAACTGTTGAAAATGGCTGAATCTACAGAAACAGAATACAACATCGAGAAACTCAACAATAAAAACTACCAGATCTGGAAGTATAAATTGGAAATGTTACTGGTTATAGAAGCTCTTTTGGAAGTTGTTACTGGTGAAGCTCCTGCAGCACCAGAAGCAGCATGGAAGAAAAAGGACGCCAAAGCTCGTGCAAGAATTGGATTATTAGTGAAAGATGATCAACTTATCCACGTCAGAAATACTAAGTCTGCACGTGAACTTTAGAAAGCGTTAAAGGAATGCCATGAAAAGTCAACCGTAACAAGTAAAATACAGTTATTAAAGCGCATTTCCAAATTGAAATTAGAAGAAAATGGCGACATGGAGCAACATTTAAAGACGATAATATTGATCAGCTGACCGTTATTGATAGAAGCATGGGCGAAAATATGATAGTCTTATTGATCCTCATCAGTCTACGAAAATCGTACGATACACTCATCACAGATCTGGAATCACGAAATGAAAAAGAACTTACCATCTTCTTCATCAAGGGAAAACTGTTGGATGAACATAGGAGACGAAAAGAATCGGAAGCAAAGAACGAAAGAACTCTTCAGATCAGGTGAAACAGCGACGAATGCAGCTCCAAGGAGCAATTCAGAAGGTATTCAGGTAAATTGTAATTCAGGTAATTCAGGTATTCTGTAAGACAGCCGGTCATTTCAAGAAAGATTACAGTAAATATATTAAATGGAAAGCGAATAAAGGAAGAGGAATTTCAAATGGTCAGGAGGATTGGTTCCTAGATTCTTGGATTGGTTCCTAGATTCACTATGCCAAACCATATGACCAATTACCTAAGTTTCTTCAATAATTTCACCCCAATTACGGCAACCGTCCAAGTGGACAAAAGAAGAACAGAATTAGAAGTACAAGGAATCGGGTCAGGTGTCATAAATTGTCTAGGCGAGGAAAATATCAAGGATAGAGTAACCGTAAATGATGTTCTGTATGTTCCATTTCTAGATGAGAATTTGCTTTCGATGAAGGAGATTACTCAAAAGGGCTATAAAGTATTATTCAGCGACACAGTATACAAGATTCTAAGAAAGAATGACACGATTCTGACTATCGGACACACCTACAGAAACCTTTAAAAAATTGGATACGGTATAAAAGAAGAATAGCATAATGAAGATTGTCAACATTCTCAGAAGGAGGACGGTCTTGTCTTCTGGATTCTGATTTAGAACAAATTGTCTCATCGTTGAGAAAAAGTTGGAGACAACAACAATGCATTTTCAGTTTGAATAGTCGAAACTAGCGGTCAAATAATTTCTTATCTTTTCATATAAATGTACAAATGTACAGTTCTTCTTTGTTTATTCAAAATATACGCACACTATGCATTTACATTTGGTGTTACTTTACTCACTACTCTCCCCTCATTATTATTCATATCGAATACACTAGAATAAGTTTCTATCACTGCCAAAAAACATTCATATTCCTGAAAATTAAAAAAAGTGATCTTCACAAATATCCGTAAAGAAACACTCCAAAAAAAAATTTGGATCATTCAATAAAACAATTGATTGACTGCATTTAGTTGATTTCAAAAAATATTGAAGGTAGGCCATTCTCCCAGGCTGCGGTCAGTGTTTCGTTTTGAACAAAGATACTTAGGAATTAAAAAAAAATTATTATTTATAAAATTGCAACCAGTGCCTCGTTTTGAACATTTCTTCAATTTTCTAAGTTTTCATAATAGTTACGGGCATGTACTAAGGTGACCACGTGACCAAGAAGTCAGTAATTTATATTCGCCGAGTTTTCTCGTGAATTATTAATTTAAATGATTTTTCAAGAAGAAGCCAAAGGTGCGAAAATGGTTCACATTACCTTTGGCATCTCTTGAAAATGCATTTAAGTTAATAATTTAGGAGAAAACTCGGGGAATATTAAATACCGACATCTTAGTCGCGTGATCACCTTGGTACATATCCTTAACCCTTGAAGACTCGCACCAAGAATCAGTTGACTAAAAATTCTAAAAAAATTCAGGGATAATCTACGGTCATTTTTTGGGCGATTTTTGCAATAAAATTAAAAAATTTTTTTTTTAGTTTTCTCGACTTCGATTGAGTGTGAAAAAAGTAAATGTATCACAGATGTTACGTTGGTCGATAAAGAGTTAAAACCTTACCGCAGTCTTTAAAAAATTTTCAAAATAAGAAACTGTTTGACATTTTATAAATAATCCTTTTTAAAAAATTTTCTAATTTTTTTTGTTTTCTTCAAAACGAAACACTGGTCGCAATTTTATAAATACTAATTTTTTAAAAATTTTCTCAGTTTTTTTTTGTTTGAAACGAGACACTGGTCCTAATAATTTTGGTCAAAAAAAATTTTTCAAGTTTATGTTTAAAACGAAATTTTTAGGCAATTCGTTCAAAAGAAACCCTCGAAATATTTTGGTCAAGTCAAAGAAATTTTTCTTCACTTGACTAAACTCGTTTGCTTGAATCAGCCAGAGATTTTGGTTGTATTATTTTGTTAATTTTAACAAATATTTTGTTGATTCAACCACATTATGTCGGCTCACTCAAAAAAATGTTTGTTTCAATCAAACAAAAAAAAAATTTTTGATTTTATATCATTGAAAGAAAAAAATTTTTTGTTTCAATTAACAAAACATTTATTTCATTTTAATAAATGAAAAATATCTACCTTATTAATTGAAACAAATAATTTGTTTGCTACAATTTGTTTGATTTAAATAAAGGATTTGCTTAAATTAAATCCATTTAAGTTTATACAAATATTTGTAATATTTGTAACACTAAAGACTACAATTTTACTGCATATAAAGGCGTCTGAAACATGTTACAGTACCCTAGCTGTGTCTTATACAACCACAAAATAAAACATTTTTAAAAATTATTTATAAAATTGAATAAAGTATTTAAAAACATACTTACTTAATTTAAAACAAAAAATGCTTAAAGCAAACAAGAACTTTATTTAATTTAAACAAGAGATTTATTTTATCTAAATAAAAATTTATTCAAATCAAATAAATAAGGACAAATACAGAATTTCTTTGAATAAAAAAAACATCTGTTTGATTCCATAACAGCATGATAATTTGTTTGAATCAAACAAATTTTGTTTTGAATTAAACAAACATTTGTTTGACCCCGTATCAGCATGATAATTTGTTTGATACAAACAAATTTTGTTTGAATCAAACATTTTTCTGAGTGCAGAACCAAAAGTTTTTATTGACTCCACCGGTGAAATCAACCAAACTTTATTAACCAAAAAAAATGTTGTTGGGTCAACTAAATATTCTATTGTCCATATAATAACCATATTCTTTGGTGGAACCAACAAGAATTGTTTTGGTTCTACCAAATATTTTTCCCGAACGAATAAAATATCACGAACCATAAACCATTAAGTGAAGCAATTTTACATAAAAGTTTATAGAACAAATGATCTCAAAGTTACAGCCCCCGAGTAAGTACAAGAATTCCCCATTGAATTTCACCCCCAAAATGTTGATCTCAGAACTTCCTGTTTGTCTCCCTTAAAACGCACAAAATCGTGTGTCAAGAAAATCGTCACGCTCATCTTTCTCTTTCAGCTGCGCTTCTGATCCAAAAGCATCACAGGGTGACGCGCGCCCCTTGGATTATTTGGAGCGCAGGTACGTACCTGCGTCAAAGTGAGAGCGGACACAGTGTAATAAAGATGACGAGAGGGGGAGTGGAAGGTATAATGTTATAATGTAAAGCATAAGGGCAAAAGAACAAGAAAAGCGAAATAAAGAAAGAGGACAGAATTGAACGGACGAAGAGAGAAATCTAAAAGAGAGCCAGATAAAAAGAAGAGACAGGAAAGTAGGAAACAAGGAATGGGGAGGGTTGGGGTGCAGAAATAGAAAGCGCGATAGAGAGACTTACAGAGAAGTCGACGAACTCCAGCCAGGGTTTTTCGGATCAATCGTTAGGGAAATATCGGCATTGGGGTGAATTAGAGAAGAAGACGACTGCGAGGACGAAAGAGGAGGGTGCGGATGCATAAGGGGTGGCATTAGGTGAACAGGGACGGCTAGAATAGGGTGGTTTCGAGGGTGCGCCTTTGTTCGTCTTCAGCTTCCTTAGAGCACATAGAGAGGATTTTTCCCTTTCCTCCTTCATCTTAAGAAGAGGATGCCCGTGGTGACAACGACGACAAAACGATTCCAACGGGCAACAATCTCTTCTTTAAATCCCCCTTATCACCACTCGCGTGAAATTTAATTAAAAAATCGCGCCAATTCTGCACCTTTGTAACGGGAAAGAAGTTGGTCATTTTTAATTTAAGACTAGGAGGAGAGATCCATAATATGAGACAGGTTCTTAATATGAGATAGCGGGGTTTTTTGCTAAACTCAAAGGTGATATCTGTTGCTTCCATCGTGAACTTAATATAGCCTTTGGGGGAAACCTATTTAGTGGAAAATTTATTGTTGCATTGTGTGTTTACTCGTCGTAAACGAGAAATCAAGAAATTAGAAATTGTCAATCTTAAATCGGGTAGGTCTTTAATTGTTTATTATTCGAGCCAGTCCATTGTATTTCGCCTTAGTCGGTTGCGACCAATTTTTTTTAAATTTAGATGCACAATGTATTATAATTAAAATGGTTTTTGAGACCTATTTATCCTATGAATTTATTAAATCAGTTTATTTTTTATCAGGAAATTTAATCAAGTCAGAAAAGTAACTTTATTGACAAATAACAGAAAAATTTTGAAACAGGTAAATATTTGATATTTTTTAACATTTTCATTATATTATTTCAGCTGAAAAAATTATTTTTTTAAATTAAAGCTTACCTTTTAAGATTCATTTTTACACACTTTATCTAAAATTTAATCTCCTTTTTCACCTTTTTTGACTCTCAAATAAGCAAATTTTCATTTCGAAATTCGACAATTTTCATTATTTTCAGAACTGAATAGCTCTTAGGGCAAAACATGGAAAAAATATAGGATTCACAGGGTATTTAAATCAGTTTTTGATCTAATCATCCTGTAAATTGTTCTCCCCAAGTAACGATTTTGAAAGTAGTTTTAAAAATCACTATTTTGAGTTTTAGTTCCAACTAAATTGAAGTTGACTTTTGTGATGTCCACGTAAAATTTGAGTTATGAAAAGTTTAGTTATTTCTATGTTCTTTATAGAAAATGTTAACAATTACAAAGGACCCCTCACCAAAAAAACTGGTCATAATCGGACAAAATTCTTTTGGGAAATTTCTTTTACTTTCACGAACTATAAGATAAAAGAATCTTAAAGAAATCTACCGAGACTTTTTTACAATGTAAAAATCAATCAATCAATCAGTGATGCGGGGTCCTTTAATGATTTAAAGCATGTTAAACATTTTTTGATTGTTAAAATGGACGAAAATTTCGGTACAACTAGCGTACAACACAAAGGGTTATTGTTACGGAAAATTCCGAAACAATAGCCTCGTTGTGAGCTAGTTGTACGGAAATTTCCGTAATACTAGACACTGCCTATTAAAATATAAAACGTTTATAAAGCTTTAAATCATTAAATTTAAGATTAAAAGAAAATAGAAATAACCAAATTATTCAGAATTCAAATTTAAAGCAATAATATCAGGAAATACAAATTTAATTTAGTTGAAACCAAACCTTAAAGAAGTGATTTTTTAAAACTATTTTCAAATTCATTAGTTTGGGAGAAAAAAGTCCAGGACTCAGATGACATTTACAAGGCATTAGATCAAGAACTGATTTAATTGCCCTGTAAATCCCACATTTTTCATTTTTTTTCTAAGAGATATTCATCTTTGAAAATAAAGAAAACCTCCAGTGTAGAATTTTGAAGTGAAAATATGAGTCAAAAAATGAAAAAGGAGCTTAAATTTTGGATAAAGTGTGCAAAAATGTATTTAGAAGGTAAGTTTTAATTTAAAATAAAAACAAATAATTTTTCCTGCTTAATTATAATGCAATGAAAATGTTGAAAATAATTATTTTTTATCTGTTACTAAAATGCAATATTTTTCTGTTATTTGGCAATAAATTTACTTTTGCTCAGACAAAATATTTTAAACACTGACGAATACGTTTGACTTGATTAAGTTAAATACATTGCAGATTTTTATTTTTTTCACGGTTTTATAATGCACATAAATGTAACTATTTTCTTAGTCCATGCACTTTAAATATAAAATTTCCTGATAAAAAAAAAAACGATTTAATAAATTCATAGGATAAATAGGTCCGAAAAAATTAAAATTTTTTAAAAATAGGTTGCAACCGATTTGGAAAATGTAAAATGGTCTGACCCTTACATAAAATTTTCCAGTTGTAGGGGAGGAACGGGTGTCTTAGCGCACCTAACACAAATGGCACTATAAAAACAATAAGGTAATCGGTAGAATTGTTGGCCTCCCCCCAATGATTGGCCTTTTCCTGAAAATATACTTTATAAAAAAATATTTTCAAATAAAATTACTAATAAATAGTGCAAGATTGTTATCGATATACTCTGCGCTATTTATTAG
>JBAGKK010000278.1:612581-632016 GCA_037177015.1 Euceroptres primus
ATTAATTAATAACTTAATATTTTATAATATTATTTATTTATTTACATTCCTTGAGTCTCGACAAACGGCATCACTAAATTTTATACTTGAAAGAAAAAAATACATTTTCGATCCAGACAAAAGCTTTTTTCTCCTCATATTAATCACAGTAAGTGTAAAAATGATGATAGGGAAGGTGAAGAAGTACGCTTTCATTTTATATTTAAATGCTTTTTTAATCTAGTGACCAACTTTTGATTTCAACGATTTACAATATTTTTCAAGTTTAAATAACAATTAGATATTCTTTTAGAGGTTCTCCTGTCATAAAAACGTTAAGATCAAAATGAAATATTGTTTTCAGATTACTAAAAGTTATTTTTAAATTTAAAATTAGTCAAAATATCAATAATATTTCTTTTTGGAACTAACTTCACTGATTGTAAATACTTGTTGTGTGACCGGATGACAAAGTTAACCATGAAAAATTTTATTATTCCAAAGAATATCTTTACTCTGGAATAATCTATTAATCAAGTGTTTTAGAGGTCAGAAGTACATGTGTTTATTAATATTTTCTTCATACAATATCACCTCAAAAATGTGCTTCATTTAATCATAAACCCGTGTGACTGGATGACACCGAATTGATGTACGGACTCTTTAGGATTTTCAAATTCGTTATTTTTTTCAAATAACGACACTTTATGATTACTTTTGTGTAACTGAATTTGGGAATAAATAAGGATCTTGTATTGTTAATAAATTTAGAGGGCAAAATGAAACTCCATCATAAAAATAATAAAAAAATATTTTGTGACCAGATGACAAAAAAATTCGGGGATATTTAAAAAATGATTAATACTTTGCAATTGGACCGGATGACATTTACTCATATTTAATCGAACTTATTTTGATACGGGATGAAGTAAAAATAATTGCGACATAAGGTGTTACAGATAAAAACACACTTGACAAAATAATTATACTTTTATATATAAGCGAATAATATTCCAAGGACATGATATTGACAACTTTTTGATTTTCACCGAAATATACTTGATGACAATGTTTTAAATCATCTAAGGTTTATAATTTCTTAGAAATTAGGTGCGCCAACTCACCCGCCATTCCCCTAATACTAATTTACTTTTTACTTTATTTAGGGATTTTTTGGGGAATATCATATTAGAAGCACACTTTTCCGTTTTTATAAAAAAACACTTTGTTTGCATTTTTCACCTTTTCAGAAAATTTCTTTTTTTATATTGTCCATTTAAGGATTTTAAAGTTCAATAAACTCACTTCAAAATGCCTTATATTTTTAAATTGTGTATCTAACTATGTAACAATTAATTATTAGGTAGTATTCCGTAAATACAAAAAACAAATGTATCTCAAATTATGTGTCTCATATGAATTTTTATTTTTCTATTCTGTAGGAAACACTTGACTGACAATTTATCAGCAAGAGTGAAATTTAATTTTTCAGAGCTTTTGTCACTTTTGACCTCCCTTTCAAGACATTCATTTATAGTCTCATTTATACGGTTCAATGATAGTTAATCATAAAGTTTCCAGAAAACTAGCCTCGTCCACAAATCTTTCACAACTTGTGGAAAGTTATATCCCGCCTGTTAGTCTGGGACATAACATTGAGAGCTCTGCGCATTTCCCCCCGTAGATCTAGGACGGAACACTTTATACGGATCCGTGCGAACCGAATGTATTTTATTTTCGGATAGAATGGATTTAGAATTCACAGTCAGCCAAAGTATAGATTATTCAGCGCTGGAGTGCTTCGGGATCGTTCTCTCGACTCCATGTACGCCGATACTTTTAAGCAAATTCAGTTCCCTTTCTGTACGAAATTCGAAAAGAAAAGCATCCTTCGAAGAAGAATATATATATACACTTTTCTCGCAGATAAGAAGAGCACTCTTGTGTCTCCGGGGTTGCGTGATACGCGCAAGGGTTGCTCCAACAAGGATGAGGGGAGAAAACAAAAAGTGACGTAGCAAGGTCTCGGTCAATTAGTCAAAAAAACCGTCCAATGACGCGTCAAAGGAAAGAGCCAAAGGGTCCAGGGATAAAAGGCTCTTGTTTGAGAATCTGAGAAGACGTTGAGTCAAGAGTTCATTTTTCATGATTCATTGTCTCTCGATGGGTACCATTAATAAATTAGAGACAAATTATAGCAGCCTTGTTAATTTGTTTCCTTTTTTAAATTACTTTATTTATTTATTTATTTATTTGAAATACCTCAAGCCCAACAGTAAAAAATTAAATAAAGATGCACCGAATATGCATTTTGAATACATTAATAAAAAATTGCAATCGCGTGAATTAAGTTGTAGGATTGAAATTGGAGGTAAGGGAACAGTTAGAAAAAGCCGATTAACCTTGAATCGGAGAGTTGGATCTGTAAGTGGTGAAACAATCAGGATGGCAGGTTGAACGCATAAACGTCATGGCCGCAAGGAAATGCAAGTAAGCGAGAGGGCTCTGGATCTTGTGCCGCGGATCTTCTTTGCTCGATGGCTGTGGTTATCGAACCTCCAGGTTCAGTAAAATCATCGGCATGGCTATCGTGCCGAATGACCCGCAGGCACGTAGGGATGGATTTAAATTGCAAATCGATTTCGCTCCTTTGTAGTCACCCACCTAGTACGTACCTATCTCCGATACGTGACGACATGGCTTCAACCGTACGCGATCAGCTTTGCGGGAAACGTGTAAAAATAGCGGTCAGAATCGTGTACTACCGCATACACCCTACTGCCTGACGTACACGTCACATGCAATGCAAGAATAATTGACACCAACATCCTGCTGGGTTTACTTCATATGGGCGATACTCCATATAAAGGGTAGTTTTTTTTTGAAAAAGTAGATTTTTTCGAAAAGTAAAAAACTTTTTTCTGAGTGTGTGAAGTCCGTAAGTATTAGGAATTATCCATACTCCCAAAACTACGGATTATTTCTCAGTGGGGTAAACAGGTGACACAGCGGTTGAGTAGTTTAATTTTCGGGGAAAAAGGGGGATTTATTTTCGAAAAAAGGGAGAATTTTTTTGGATTAAAAACACCAGGAGAGTGAATAAATATTAATAAATGGAATGTTTATATGTAGAAGCAGGAAAAAAAGAACCAAAATTAATTTCACTGCATTTTGGAAGAGGCAGCAATACATTTCGTAGAAAAAATTAGTTTGAATCAAAATTATTTGTCTAATAATAACTATTTGGAATTCACCTAGAATTCTTTGGAATTTCATTATGACCTTACCTTAAATTCTTTGAAATTTTTTGGAATTCATTATGAATTCATTCGAATTTAATTATAAATGCTTTTGGATTCTTCGGAATTCATGTTGAATTCTTTGGAACTGAAATGAAATCTTCGGAATGCACCATGAATTCATTGGAATTCACCAGGAATACTTCAGAATTCATCTTGAATTCTTTGCAATTCATTATGAATTCACTGGAATTTAATAATGAATTCTTCGGGATACTTCGGAATTCACCTTAAATTTTTTGGATTTCATAATGAATTTTTTAGACTTGACAATGAACTCTTCGGAAATCACCTTGAATTCTGAAGGACTCCACAGAATTCCTGGTGAATTCCAAAGAATTCCTGATGATTTACAATGAATTCATGGTGATTTCCGATGAATTCCTTGTGAATTAGGAAAAATCCTGGGTGAATTTCAAAGAATCTCAAAGAATTCATAATTAAATTCCAAAGAATTCCGAAGAGTTCATTGTGAAGTCCACAGAATGCAAGGCTCTGTGAAGCCTTGACTTACGGGTTTTTAGATAGTACACTGAGAAAAATAGTCAAAAGGAGGAGAAGTTAATATTTGGATATTGAATTATGGGACAGCTATCTAAGATATTATGGTGTAATATCTAGATATTATTATTTAATATATGAGATAATATATAATATTTAGATATTACATCCTAATATCTTAGATAGCTGGCCCATAGTTCAATATTCAGATATTAACTTCCCCTCCTTTTCACTATCTATTTTTCTCAGTGTATGCATAGGTTTAATATTAATTTTATATAATTAATTTAAGATGTATTTCAAATAAAATACAAAAATAAATAAATGTAGTTTGTATTTTATTTAAAATACATTGGCTTAATTTTATTTTCCCTGCAATGTATTTCAACTATTTTATAACAAAATACTTGCATTTTGAGTAATGTATTTGAAGTATTTTGTGCCCAGCTCTGCTGAGTAAACTTGATGAAATAATGAATGAATAGAACATTGGAAATAAAGGAAATTAAAAGTTTTTTAAATAGCGATACCAAATTTTTAAACCATATTCAAAACTTTATTTTTAAATAATAAAAAAATAAATTAATGATGGTTGACAGCAATCACCATTTTTAAATGTATTAAATTTCTATTTATGATAATTCCATAAAAAAAGCTTGAAAAAACTTCGAAAAAAGGGAGAAAAGGGGGAAATATCCCAATTTACGGGATTTTAGAGGCTTTTGAGAAAAATGGGGTGGGAAAAGGGGGAAAGGAGGGACAGGGGAAAAAGGGGAATAGGGGACTGACTATGATCCTTGGGTAAAGTAAGGGAATGGAATTAAAACTGTGCACTCTGCATTGAGAAAAGTTTCTTGCAAACAAAATTTGTTCAAATCAAAAATATAATTGTATTGCTATGGGGTCAAAAAAACATTGTTTCTAATCAAAAAAATCTACCCGGCCCTCTTTGGGGGCGCGGGCACATTCTCATCGCTCGCAAGTTTGAGCGCGCCTAGGGTGCGCGGAGTGGCTGTCGCCCTTCGCGCTCCGATACTATTGATCGTCGCGCTACGCGCTTCGTTATCGTTAAACCCCGCGCTACGCGCGAGATCCTTATAGCACGCGAAGATCGCTTCGCTCACTAGTTTGAGCGCGCTTCCGGGTTCAGTATGTCATATAAATCTAATTACCGACCGTTTTTTATTTATATTTGACAGGTTTATTGAGAGAGAAATACAAATATACGCTGAACTTATGGTAAATAATAAATAATATATTGAGGCATCAATGTCTGGGGTGCTTCATATTTTTATGTAGAAAAAAAATTATTTTTGAAATTTTCTTCAAAATAAAAACTGAAACGCACCCGACATTGATGCTTCAATATATTCTTTATTATTTTCCGAAATTTCAGCATGATACTTGAATTTCTCTCTTATTAAAATAAGTTTGAGCGCGCCTAGGGCTCGCGATGATGTTTGCGACTCAGTACCATTTTATAGATTCTTTAGAAATCAAATCATGTTTAATTTTCTCAAAGCGCTCAGGATTTTAAAAAGAGATTGTTAACTTTGTTTTTGATTTCAAGTTCAGAGGGCAATTAACTTACTTAAGGCTCTATCGACCTTAGGGAACACATTCTCATCACGATTCTCGCGCTTCGCGCTCAATCTTTTGCATGGATTTCTAAATTGTCTAATCAATTACGAAACCACAGTAATGTATTTTTTTCCAAAAATCTCAAAAAAGAAACAAAATTTTGCAGGCGTTTTCCAGGCGAGCATTTGCTCAGGTACACACCCGTACAGAAATTCTTTGATCTCGCCCTTTGTCGTAAAAAGCTAAACAAGACCAAGACCCAGTCAGATAGATTAAAAATCTGGAAGATGGAGCTGCATTACTCCATCTCATAGATCGAGCCCAGGCCGAATTATCCCGATGATTTGCGCTTTCACACACATTTTCAAATGCCAAGGAGAAATGTTTAATTTATTAACCAGCGTGTTGTAGCCAACGGTTTTGGTTAAATCGAAAATTGTCACTAAAAATAATCGAAAAATACATTTTCGGCAAAACTGCAAAATACGAAAAAAAACCCAGTTTTATACCACGTGAAATTCGAACTCAGGGGCAAAAAATAGAATAAGTGGGTAAAACAAAACGAAAATTTGCATTTTTTGAGAGAACGACGCGAGATAAGAAAAAAACGCAAGAGGCGAAATTGGTTCCCCCCATGGAGCTCTATAAAATGGTAGAGAGGTTTTTCCGGCATTTTGTCCTTTTAACAAATAAAAGTGCATTTTTGTAATTTAAAAAAAAAATTTAGGATTTGGACAGAAAAAGAGATCAGGATTTGTTAGTTGCAGCTTTCTGAGGCATATGCAGACACATCGGTGCGGTCACGTGATGGGAATGTGCGTAACTTTAGTTTGCCGATTTTTCGATTTCAGTTAAAACTGGTTTTTAAATTTTTTTAAAGATTTCTATATGCCGTTACTTTGTTTAAATTGGTCAACGGGATAAATGTTATTCAGATGGTTTGTAGAGTTTTATGGCAGCTATCCAGAACAGCCCTTAAAAATTTATTTTTCTGCAAAAAAGTTTTTTCAAAAAAGTAAAAAATGTCCCTAATTTTTTGAGTTTTGGGCCAATAAGGCTGGTTAACGAACTCGGCTCCTCTTTTTAAGCCTTGGAAAAGTCTGCTAAAGCGCAATCCTGTCGGATAATTCTTTCGAAAGTTATCGTGTTAACAGACAGACCGACAGACAGACAGACATACAGATAGACACCGACGTAAAAACCGTTTTTTCTCACTCAGGGGGTCTCAAAACGTGGAGATTTGATGGAAATTCGATGATAAGAAGAATGATGAGAGAATGAGAGGAGAATGATGATGAGAATGTAAAAATGTATTATTATCAGTAGCTCATTTTATACCTTAAAGGATTCTTTACATTTCTCCTTGGTATGTTTTTATTAAAATTTGTTGTTTGGAATATTGTTTAGTTTGCAAGATGATTAACCGTATAATTTCTAAATAAAATAATTTAAATAAAAATGTAGCAAAGAGAAATGTCAAGAATCTTTTAACAAACAAAATGAGCTATTAATCAATTACACTAAAAGAAAATTACAAACTTTTTTAAACCAGAAAAAAGCACAAGGAAATCCAAAGAACTATTTTTAAATAAACAATTATGATTAACACTTTGTTTTTCTAAAGTATTCTTAAGTTTCTCTTTCAAAACTCGTTAAAAATTTTCAACAAATCAAATTCCTGAAATGAATCTGCTGCAATTCTCCAGCATCTTAAAAAAACCTCCAAAATCTTTAATTCCTGCCTAGAATCTAATAAAACACACATTTATAGGCTTTCAGAATCGTTGGAACTTCCTAGAATTTTCTAAAATCCTTAATGAAATTTTTTGAACTTTTCAACAACCGTTTAGAATCTTCCAGAATATTTCAAATTTTTCATAAACTTGTAGATTCGTTAAATCTTCTAAAATTCCTTAAAATTCTGTAGAATCTTTTAGATTTTCTGGAATGCTTTAAAATATTCCAGAGACTTTCTGATTCTTCCAAAATCTTCTAAAATTCTCTAAAATTGTTTAGGACCAGTCTTTCAGGATCTTTTACATTCTTACAGAGATACTCAGACTTTTTCAGAGTATTCGAAAATCTTCAAAAACGCTTTAAAATCTATTATAATTTTCAAAAACATTCTACACTGTTTCCGAATCTTTCAGAATCCTCAAAAATCCTTTGAATTTTGCCATAAAAATTTGAAATCTTATAATCTCTTTCAGATTTTTTTAAAACCTTTTAAAAAGTCTACAGAATTTTAAGAAGATTCTGAAAACAGTCTAGAAGATTCTTTACGATTATAGGAAGCTTTTAGATTTCGACTATTTAGAAGGCGCTCAATGATTCTACATAAATCTGGAAATTCTGGAGTTAAGAATATTCTTCAGAATTTTAAAATCTTCTGGAACAGTCTAATAAAGAATGTTATTTTTCTAATAAATTTGTTTAAAAATTATATTTTGTAGAATATTAAAGAATTTTGGAATATGATTTAAGATTTTATAAGATTATTATAGAAAAACCCAGAAGGTTCTAAAAGACTGTGGAAGGATTCAGAAAAAACTAGATGATTGTAGAAGAATCTAGAACAGTCTGGAATATTTTGGTGAATTATACAGATTTTAGATAAGTTTTGAACATTCTGGAGGAGTTTAGGACATATTGGGAGTCTGTTGTAGATTTTGGAAAATTCTCAAATATTCTGAAGAATTCGGGAAACGTACAAAAGAGATTCTAGAAGCTTATAGAAGAGTTCAGAAGATATTAAAGAATTTTAGAAGATGCTGGAACAGTCTAGAATATCTTGGAAATTTTTTAAAAATTATTCTGTAAGACTATGGGGAAGTACAGAATTTTCTAAAGAATTTCATCAGATTTTAGATAAGTCTGGAAGATTCTGACGGATTTTAGGAGAATTTAAGAGTCGTTTGTAGATTTTGAAGGATTCTAAAAGATTCTGGAAAAACCTACAAGTTTTTAGTCGGTTTTGGAAGAGTTTAGAAGAATTGAAAATTTGGAAAGTATGGAAAATTTCAGAAAACTCTGAAAGAGTTTTTGACTATCATTTAAGGTTCGATTTCACCGAATTCTTAGGAAAATAATCGGAACTTTGAATTAAAAAAAGGGAAAAATTAATAAAATGCTCAAATAAAGGGATTTGAGGGGATTTTGAGAATAATAGGGAGAAAAAGAGGAATAGAGGACTGACTGTGATCTTTGTAAAATATATCTAATATAATGTGTCGAACCTAATTTCGAACAATTATTTGAATGGTATGTGTGTATCTACACAAGGTGAATGTCCCAATTCCTGAACACATGTATTTTAAAAATTCTATTTTGGCCAAAATTAGTTAAAATGAATACTACTAATTTTTTAAAATATAAATTTGAACGCTCGTTCCTTATTTATTGTATCAAAGCGAAAGTTACAGGGTTATGTCAGGTTAAAATGTAGGTGATCAGGAATTGGGACATTCAGAATTTTTTATTCAACCACTTGTCTTTAAGGCATTTTTCAACCATTTATATTTTTTATACGCTTATTTTATAGAAAAATAGTCAAATTATAAGAGGGATTCAAAGCTTTAAACCTTAGGGAAATTTTTTATACTACAAAAACTGGAGCTCGCATCCTTAAATGATCAGGAATTGGGACATGTACTTTATGTCACACTTTCCTTGTTTGTATTTAGCATTTATAAAATTATACATGATTTCGTGTATTTAATGATATACACTCGAATCCCGGTTTAAGATATTTCTAGAATTTCGTTCGATGGCATTCAGTATTTGCTCGGGTCCGAGGGTAAAGAGGTCGTTGAGTAAGTAGTCAAGCAGTACCGCAGCAACAGAGCGAGCAGTATCAATTCGCCTTTTGTATTTATTCTTAAAAACACGTTGAAAATCTTTTTTCATTAATTTTTCATCGTAATTTAAAAATTTTCAACCCTTATGGTAAAATATTTACATGAGTACATAACTCAGTTACATAATTCATATTATTCCGACTGAAAGTGGTTCGTACGGCCTTGACTGTTTGTGTTCAGAGACGCTCAAGGACTTTCCCGGTTTAGGACAGGCAATGCCCAAAACCCATCTTAAACCGGGATTCAAGTGTATTTTATTCTGACTCACGATGTTATAATCTAATTTTTTTTATTATTATGAATCATGTTATGAGGTAGTAACATGAAGATATTTACCGAGTTTTATATCCATGCAACTAGCAGTTTAAATAATTTAACCCCTAGAAAAAAATGCCCTGTCTGTGGAAAATCACCCATATTCTAACGAGTCTCGTTCTAACCACCAACTTTTCTGTTCAGAATTTTTACTGCAAATAATTTGACAACAAAGTGATAAAATATTTAAATTTAAATTTAAATATTGACCTGTTTAACTGCTTAACAAAACCTGACAATGAAAACTCAAGAAAAAGGAGAGAGGGGATCTGGCGCGAGAATCTTGGGGCATTTAACGACGATTTCGATCGTTTACGACTTTAATAATTTAGGCGTGTCTACGCTCGCGACGCTCGACACGTTTTCGCTCGTAAAGCGCGCGGCTAAATCCGTATTTATGAGGAAGAAGTGGTCGGTCAGCTTCGTCTCACTTGCTTTTTCTCGCTCTCTCTAAAGCCCTTTTTATTCTCCCTCTCTTTCAAGATCGGGAACTCGGAAAGACTTGACACCTTGCCATCTCCATTGTAAACTAAGTTTGGATGGACGCATCAGAATGTAGAGAGTAAAGATAATAAAAAGTTCAAAAAATCACTGCATGTGCGTCAATATCAATTCATGAGGTGTAATTAAAAAAGGATTCTTTCAAACTATGTTTTTTTACTTAAATTAATATTGATCGCACTTTGAAGACTTACAAAAATTTACTTCTCCCGGATTTATTCTAGAGTAAATTGAAATATTTAAAACTGGGCCCAGTTATATATCAGACTACATAATAAGAATGCCAAAATAACATTCTTTTCCTAAAATTATCCTAAAGAAATATCTGATATAAAAAGATTATTAGACAGCAAAATCGTTGCTCAAACAATTCTTGAACGAAACAGAATAAGTAAAGCAAAGCAATGGACAAAAAATTATGTTAAAATTCCGAAAAAGATTTAAGAAAACTTCTGTTGATCCAGACGGATGGTAAACATATTCTGATATGTCTTTCTGCTTCTATTTGCTGAACCCAGTGATTACGCCTTATTTCTAGTGTATCGTGTTCAACACTCACCGAGAACGGAGACAGCAGAACTCATCTACGCTCCTTCGACTCCCTTACGTCCTGTAAAAACACAAACAAGCCGGTTAGTACACAGAGAAGAAGACTGACTTGTTCTAAAAGTAATTCTTTTACTTATAAGTAATGGAGAAAAAAGGCAGTGTTACGTGACTCCTCAGATCTATTCTATTAATCTAGCCTCATATAAATTAAAATACATCTAATCATATTTATAATCTATTCAAATTTTTCTTTCTCTCCCAACATTTCCATCCGTAGAGTCACTATTTATTTTACAAATTCTTTTGAAGATGTTTTAAAATGTTTAAAATAAATCTTTGAAATAAATGTGGGCCTGTTACAAGGCCCAATTTTCAGTATATAATAAAAATTAAGCAGAAACTCTTTTTGTCTTTTTTTATTTAATAAACAGTTCCTACTATCACTTACATTTTACAAAATGGTCACTTTCTTTTTTTTATTTTCAATTATGAATTTATTTATAATATGATATTTTCATTTGATGTAAACAAAAAAAAATTGCTTGACTTAAATAAATTTCCTTTGATTCAAACAAACTTTGTTAAATTCAAATAAAAAATTTGTTTTAATTAAAGTGCATTCAGACAAATCATTATCTCAGTGCCCTTTCAGATTTAATACTTTTAGGACTGATAAAGTTTTTATTTACTATTAAATTATTAGTGCTAATTATTTCATACTCTTCGTTCAAGTTTGCCTTCAATTTGACAGCGATCCATGAATCGTCGATTTCTATAAAAAACAAATGTATACAAAAAAGGGAGAAATATTTCATCGATCAGAAGAATCTGATCCCGGACGTTTTGGTGCAATTAGGCGACATTAATTAGCTGCTAGCATAACAATGCCTGCGCATCGCTCGAGTGAAGAACTCCGAGCTCGGCGGGTCCAGACCTTCATAAATTTACATGTCTTTGGCCGCGAGAATCATTTTTTACAACAGTTAAAAACGACCCTGAAATGTATGTGTGCGAGACAGCCGTGGACCTACAGCAACGCTCGGCCATATTACGGGTCCCCATGGTGTTGCTCATAATAACCATCGATATCCCTGCCTCTTTCTCATTCTCACTCGCAAGCCTCTCTGTCTCTCGATGTGGAAAAAGAGGTTCAAGTTCGATCTCGTTAACTCGTTCCGAGCCTCCTATTATTCGGACTTGAATTTTAAGTCCACATATTGCTTACACTGCTTGTGTATACATAACGCGATGTAAATTGCCAGTGAATGAGTTTTGGTATCTCTGGTTAAGTACACAACCTGTATAAATTTCAGAGCGTAGACCATCTCATCTTTATTTTACCATACAACTGAAAGAATTTCATTCCAGTTTGCAGGATAATTTGTTTTATTAATTTCTTTACAAAACTTAAGTGAAATAATTCCATTTACCGAGATAAGGACAAATTATTTTACTGGTTTGTATAATGAGTATGCGGGTTGTTATCTCATTGCAACACTTTATTTTAATCTTTATATGAATAAAGAAGGATATCAAAAAGCGCTATAAAAACAGCATCCAGTTCTGTGGAATTTACACTTGGAAGCTCTTCAGGAAGTGATTTTAAAAAGTGCCTTTATAACAAAGGGTTAATTATCCGTGCAATCTCATGCAATTCTTTGCAATCTTGCAAACCCTTGAAATCTTGAAAATCTGTATGCCATCTCTATGCAATCCCACTCAATTCTTTGTACCTTGCAATCCCATAAAATCTTGCAAACCTGTATGCAATCTCTTTACAATCCCTTGCAATCTCGTTCAATCTATGCAATCCCACTCAATCGTTTGTAATCTTACAATCCCATGCAATCTACACTGCTCTAGCGATATACCTCCCTTTGACATAAGTCCTTCCACGAATTTTCGCCGATGGTGAGGGGTCCAAGGGGACGAGAGAGAGAGAGAGAGAGAGGCGCTGTGAGCTCAGCGGAGTTTCGCAGTGCCGTAGCCACAAAGCGGGCAGTATTCTAAGCGGATACACTCAGAAAAAGATTTGTTTCAGTCAACAAAAAAATTTTTTGATATCATATTATTCAAAGAAAGACATTTTTTGTTTCAATTAACCAAAAATTTTTTTTATTTTAATAAATGAAGAATAACTACCCTATTAATCGAAACAAATAATTTGTTTGGTACAATGTGTTTGACTTAAATAAAGGATTTGCTTAAATTAAATCCATTTGAGTTTATACAAATATTTGTTTGATTTAAAAGAAAATTATAATCTGCATACAGTTCCTTAGAAAAACGCTAATAGCGCAGAAGGATCTTTGTCACAATAAAAACTACAATCATACTGAATATAAAGGCGACTGAAACATGTTACAGTACTGCCGTTACGCATCCCGCGCATGCGAACAGGTAGTCAGGTAGTCTAAAAAGAGTGGTGCCTTACACTTAACACTTCTTAAACACAAAATTGAATTTTTTTAAAATTATTTATAAAATTGAATAAAGTTTAAAAAACAAAATATTTACTTCATTTAAAATAAAAAATGTTTAAAGCAAACAAGAACTTTATTTAATTAAAAAAAATATTTATTCGATCTAAATAAAAATTTATTCAAATTAAACAAATAAAGACAAATAAAGAATTTGTTTTGACCCCATGTCAACGTTATAATTTTTTTGATTCAAACAAATTTTGTTTGAATCAAACAAATATTTTTCTGAGTGTAATTTCGTCAGTTTACTTTCAGTGTTTTGCTTATGCGTTATATATAATAATTAATAAATAATAACTAAATAAAACTTAAAATTAAAGTAAAACTTACATTTAAAAAATATTTTTTACTCCTGACAAAAAGCAAACAGAAATAGATCATACGTCACTGACTGTTTACGTTTAAAGAATCGCGATTTACTCCAAGGCCATTGCAGGCCATACCCGAAATCAACAATAAATCGCGAGAGCAGTGCATATGTAAGTCCACGCAATTATTTGCAGTCTTGCAATTTTTATGCAATCTGTACGCAATTCCATGCCATCTCTGTGAAATCCCATGAAATATCGATGCAATCAACATGTAATTTCTTGGTATCCCATGCAATTTGTATGTAATCTCATGCAAACTCTATGTAATTGTACGAAATTTCTATGCAATTCTATGCAATCTTATGAAATCTATGCAATCTATATACAATCTCCGTGCAATCTCATGCAATTCTTTGCAATATTACAATTCCATGCAATTCTTTGCAATCTTACAAACCCATGCAATTTCGCAATCTCAGTGCAACTCCATGCAATTTTATTTATTTGTTTATAGAGAGTTCCACGGGCATACGCCCCTTATTACAGCAAAAAACTTATAAACTAAAATAAATCTAAATCTAAATAAATAAATAAAAATAAATCTTTGTAAAATCTCATGAAATCTTTATGCAATTTATAAGCAACTCCATGCAAATCTTTGCAATCTTACAATCCCAAGCAATCTTACAATCTGTGTGCAATTCCATGCAATTTTATGCAACCTCTGTGAAATCCCATGAAATCTCTATGCAATCTACATGAAATTCCTTAGTATCCCATGCAAGCTTGCAACCTCTGTGCAACTCCATTCAATTCCATGAAATTTGTATACAATCTCCATGCAATCCCATGCAATCCTGTGCAATCTTACAATCCCATGCAATCTTGCAATCTCTGTGCAATTACATGCAATTTCATGCATTCTCTGTAAAGTCCCATGCAATCTGTGAAACCCTCTGTAATCCTGATGCAACCCCATGCAATTTATATGCAATCCCACGTAATTCTTTGCAATGTTGCAATCCCGTGGAATTCAGTGCAATCTGTATGCAATCTCTGTGAAATCACATGAAGTCTGTATGCAATCCCCTGCTATCACATGACTTTCTGAATATAATCTCATGCAATTTCTGTGTAATTCCATGCAATTCTTTGCAATCCTCTGGAATTCAATACAATCTGTAATGAATCCTTGTGCAATACCATGTCATCTGTATGGAATCTCTGTGCAATCCCATGAAATCTCTGTGCAATCCCATGAAATCTCTTTGCAATCTCATGCAAACTCTATGCAATTCCACGCAATCCTTTGCAATTTTGTAATCCTTCGCAATCTTACAATATCTTGTGTAGTCGTGAAATCTGTATGCAATCCCATACACTCTCTGTGAAATTCAATGCAAACTCATGTAATCTCTATGCGATTCTTTGCAAACTTACAAAACTTTGCAAGCTGTATGCAATATCTTGCAATCCCGTTCAATCTCCTGCAATCTTTATGTAACTTTATGAAATCGCATGCAATATTTAGCAATCTTTTGAAATTTTGCAATCTCTTCATCTCTTGCAATCTTGGAATCTGATGAACACGAAAAATCCAAGTAATTAACCCCTCGCTTCATAAAAATCCTTTAATTTATTTTACCCCCTTTTACAATTTTTATTCGAAACTGAAGATTTCATAAAGCTCGTAAACTCTAGAAAAAAATGCGCTGATAGGTCACAAATCTCAGGGTGTATTCACGAGCGTTTTCTAACACCCGCCTGTTCAGGTCGACCCATCAAAAGATAAAACGAACTTGCGAGACATCCGGTGTTTCTCTTAAGAACCTCACCTCTAAAAAAATCGTGATTCCGCGACTTTAGCAAAGCTCGAAATAATAATGGTTTATAGAAATAAATAAGAGGAGTAAAAAACACGGCAGTAAGTACGTTTACGAGTATTACGTACGTTATACCATGTGTGATCAGAAGCGTCTGTATACCCCGTCGTTGAAGGTTGACATTTATTTTTGTTTCAATGGCTCACATTATTATACCATGCTGCATGAGTATGCAGAGTGCATTGCATTTAAGATGCGATTTTTTGTGTGTGTACGAACGAGTGGGCGACTGTGAAACGAGTAACCGAACGTGCAAAATGGATGTCTCTCGCTTCGACTCGAATTAATAAACAGCAACAAATGACTGCCTATATCTTCCCTCTTCACAGCCTCTCTTTCCCTGTCTCAGTCCTCTCTACTGAGACCAACTAACATAACTTGATGTGCATTCGAACGTTCTCTCTTTAATACTCGCTAGTTTCATCAAACGAGTAGGCAATTCGTAACCAGTCAGTACGATTTCAACGAGTCTGTAGTCGATTGATTTCGAATATTGCGAGAGTAATTTATATCAGATGAACAAAATCAAGATTATAAAATGTAGACTATACTTTAGTTTTAAATTGAGGAGTTCGCGAAAAAAAAGAGGATAAATACACTTGAGTCGATCTTTCAATGTTAAACGACATGTATCTGAAAATCCATTCACCAAAATTAAATTTACAATGCGTTATTACAATCAGTTAAACAAACATGTAATTTTTAATTTATAATTTAAAAAAAAATTTAAGTTAAACATAATTTGATCTTCGCTTGATAATAAACCATTCATTTATAAAGGACTAAATTAACTAAATTATTATGAATTTATACATTTATATTTTTGACAACAAAATCAGTAGATATATAATTTTACCCACGATTAATATTGTTTGAATTTAAAAAAATGAAATTTTAACATTTTGTAAAATTATGAAATATGTATAAACAAGTATTTATAAATTTTAAGAATTGCTTCCAAGTTTAATAAGTTTTGTGCATCTACTTTATGAATCTGTATTTGTAAGGGATCGACCACAAATTAAATAACGCAATTTTTTCAAAAATGTTGACTTCCATTAATGGATGGCCCCTGATCAGAAATTAAAAAGAAACTTTTATATTTTATGGATTTATGCAGTTTTGAAACAAAAAGGAATTCTTTTACTTTTTTGTAAACGTTCTATATTCGAATTTAAGTATTTCAAAAACTAGTATCGCAATTTTTTCAAAAAACGGATTTATGTTTTTTTTCGCTTATACTCCTCAATTTTCGAGGGGATTTTTATAATTGGAAATCAATATTAAATTTTTAATGTTTAAAAAAATAAATGTAATCCTAATTGGATAAATATTATTAGAAACATTCATGTCTGAGAATTTGTACAACTGTAAACCAATGTTTAATGAAAAGTGACAAACACTTCATATTTATCAGACATGAGTAATGAACCTCTGGAACGGAGCCAAAATTCTGACATTCATATCTACTAGTTTCAAAATATTTCATATTTAAAAAATGAATTTTACAGCACGGATTAAATTCTACCGTTTGAAATTGTTCACGGTAATAATTTAATTTCTCCTTCTCTTTACGAAATTAAGTGTAAACGGAATTTCAAAAGCATTTTCTGGCTTGGTGCCATCTAAATTAAACTTTGCTAGAAATTAAACAGATCTTTTTCTTTTAATGACAGATAACTTCAAAAATAATTACGTCTTGCTCAACAACTGAACATATGAAATTAGAAAATATTTTTCTGTTTCTTCGAGACATTCTATTTTGCGGAAATTTTCAAAACAAATTTGTACCACCGCATCTCTTTTATTTATTCATTTCGACCTCAGGCGGTGCTCACCCTCCCCTGCATTTCATTGATTCGCAGTCCCTGCTTCAGTGTTGTCAGTGTAGGACGAAAAATAAGAAAACTGAGATTGCACTCAAGTTTCTATCAAAATAACTTGACAGAGAATTGTATCAAAATTTTGTTGTATTACCGAAACAGAAAATTCAAACAAGAGAAGAATGCAATTCAAATCAATTGAAATTACTGTTTTCAACGTAAATTTTGAAAAAAATATAATATGTTTTTTTTTTATTGAAGAAAAATGAGAAAAGGCTAATCATTGAAATTAAAATCAATGATATCACTGTACGTGACAGACGGAATGATTCATTAAATCTCCTCATCGTTGACTTCTTCACTTAACGGCGGTTGCTTCCTATTACAGCCGTTGTGTAAACGAGGGTCATTACTTTTACACCGGGGTCGTACCGCGTAAAAATCATCTCTTTAAATTCCTGACAATGTGGCATAACATAAAATCGAATGAAATTAGCGTTGTTTAAAAAAAGACGAGAGAAACAAATGAAACAGTAGAAAAAAATGTTTAGAGAGACAGCCGCCTCGACCTTCTGGCATAGAGAAGAGTGTTTTCTCAGTGGAGCTGAAGTCAACGACGCAGAGTGATGGAGGAGTAAACTGGCGGAGGTGGAATTGTGAAACCTCCAGGGAAATAATGACGGAATAGAATTACGGGGCCAATTTGCATTTGTAATTATGGCCACGTCTTTAATAACTAATTAATGAGAGAGGTCCGGCTTTAAGCGCGCACGCTTAGACACGTGATGCAACGTGACCACAGCCTACTCGGCACTGTTAATTAATCGACAATTAACCATTCGCTTTTTTATCTCTCCTTCCCCGTATATCCACTGTCGTCACGAGAATAAAACTCGGTGATCGAACTGCTTAATTGTGGGGAACTGCTTAATTACGCTCGTGCCGCAACATCCTTGGAAAAAGGAAACCGTGTCTCGAGACAAGTTTTATACGCGATCTTTGATCATTTCATCACATAAAAGTTCAACTCATAGAGTTTATAAAATTGAGAAATAATTTGACTGGCCAAACAAATTTTATTCAATCTTGAAATAAAATTGTAGACCTGCGAAGCTCTTTTGGTTCCTCTTCATGCGACTTTATTAAATAACTGTCTATCATCGTCAAATTAAATAAATATCATTATTCATGACTCTAAATTTTTTGCATGCAGCAATTTCAGTATAACCTCATTTTCTTTCGTTATTATTTTTACATTATTTAAGTGACTTCAGACATCACATAAATTTGCATGACATACATAACATTTTTTGCTGATCATTTTTGTTTCTAATTATTAATTTTTAACACTATCTAACAGTAAAAAGAAAGTCTTACTTTAAGCCTAAATATTGACTTATTTTCAGATATAATCAAAGTAAGACCAGTTGGACAAGGACAAACTTATGTACATTGGAAGAATTTACCCCTTTCAGGCATACACTTTTTGTATGTAGGAAAACAATTTTTACTGTGTCTAATAAATACTTAAAGGTTCTAAATCAGCAAGAAAAATCAACAGCAGAAAATCGGAATTTCTCGACCTTTTCATGTACTTGAAATTTTGAACGTTCAAATAGACGAATTACTTTTTCTCATCTCATGAGTTAATGCTTACCCCGAAAGGGATATGACTTAATGGTATAATAATAATAAAAAAAAAATAATAATATGTTGTTGTTTTCAAACTCTTATGGATTTAAAAAGCAAAGAAAGAAAACTTCGTTCATTTGAACGTTCAAAATTTCAAGCACATGACATTTCCAAATTTTTTTCTTGAAATCTAATAATAATTTTTTATCTGAAAACCAGTATACAGAATCAAAAATTTACTGAGGAAGTAGAAAAATATATTTTCAATTTTATAGTGCCAAAAGTAATTTAGTTATAGACGAAAAACTGTAAAAACTAAGGTGTATCATATATGATGCGCTGGGCATCAAAGGTTAAGGTGTAAATATTTTGAGACTTCCTTTTTACTGTGTAAATTAAATAAAACTTTTAAAAAAATTTAAAAACGTAGTAACATTCTAATTACGGCTTTGTCATTTTAATTCATGGCAAATGTCTTCAATTAGGAGATTAATCATTAGACTCTCTAGGGCTGTTTGACAATTTAAGGATGTTCTCACCATGCAGACAAACTCAAAATTATTCAATCTTTATCTTGAATTATAAAATCATCAAAAAAGACCCTTGGTTAATTCCAAAAAATTTTAGAAAAGAAACTAAAGGGCGATTGCCAAAAAGTTGACCATTTTAAGTCCCTATCATTTTTCACATATCCTGTGATTAATTAATTTTTTCTAAATAT
>JBAGKK010000278.1:644777-675149 GCA_037177015.1 Euceroptres primus
AATTAATTTGTTGTGATCAATGTCATTTCTGTCACGTCTCACAGGCGAAGTGAGGTGGCAGGTGTGGTTAGTATATATAGTATATCGAGATATTATAACTAAAAAAAGCCATCTCGTTGAAAAAATGTCATTTAGAACACAAATTTTGCAAAAAACATGTTAAAGGAATTTCTTTTGCAAAATTATATAATATACATATATGAACATTGCTCTGGAACTATTAATTTTTATTTCCTTTTCATTTATTTTATGACGTATTTAGTTACTGACGATAAAAAGGTGTTTTATCGTAATTATCCCCAGATTTTGATACTGTTCAGAAAATTCAATTTTCGAGAAATAATGGTTCTTAGTCGCCCAAAAAAATAGTAATAGCAATATTATAATAATAATAACAATAATCATGATAATATATATATATATAATAACAATATCAAGAGATTAAATATGCAATATGTAGACTTTACCACGTTTTAAAAAAATTTGCGGATCAAGAAAAAAAATAAAATGTCTTCAGGGCCGAAGTTTATTCATTGGATCCATTTGACTTTTTAATAAGAAACTAAATTTTTATAGGCTTCTGAGTCTGTACAGGAATACAAATTTATACTTTTTGACATTCAAAGGAACTAAGAAACAGTTAACTTCAAAATTTAATTAATCTATGAATGTATGATTCCAAAAATTCAAAGCTCCAGAGAAACGCCTATATTGCTGAACTTGTATGAGAAAATGAATATTCTCATTGAACATCAGAGAAATAAATAGTGGAATGAGAGGCATCGCGTTCTCGATCAAAGGGGCGTAAATCAAAAGGTTGCACTCTGTAGAAACGACTGGTTCGCGAGTTTGACCAAGCCGATAATTCGCGGAACGATTAATCATATTAATTGCTCTGAGCTGGCCCATGGAAAACCGCAATTCGGTCCGTGGTAGTTAAGCTGCTTAATTACAATCTGTAATTAGCGTGCGGAGACGTACGGCGAGGCCCGATTAATTAAGGAAGCCCTCCAGCTATTAATTATTAATTGCCGACCAGGGAGTGTGTATCCATCTGTCCGTGGCGACACTTATAACGTTCGCAGTTTATTCCCGAAAGCGCCCATCGATTATTTCTTCATTACTTTTTACAACCTTCCTTAATCAAGTTCACACTTTCACTTATTTCTTCTGCTTTTCTTAATTACATTTTTTAATAATAACATTTAATATGAACTATCTAATATCTTTTTAACATGAAAGGAAAGTTTCCGGTTAAAAAATATTAAAAAAACTTTTACAAATATTACAGACATTTAGATTCAGCAATCATATACCGTAGATCTCAAATTATTTTAATTTCCCCGACCTAATTAGAACCTATACCAAAATAAAATTTGTGAACAGGAAATAATTTTAACGTCAGTGTCACAAGAGCTAATGATAGTATCAGAGAACGAACAGGTTAATTGCGCTCAACGACGAAAAAGTCTAATCACTTCCAGCGTTAAAATTAGTCGATCACCTAGGATCAGATTAGTTCACAATCATGGTCTTTATTGAAAAAATATTCTTTTTGTATCTGGAAATAGTTATTCATTTCCTTGCAAATTTTGTTTAATCTTCGTGATGAAAATAATCATCACATTGATGATTATTTTCTTTAAATCACTTCATCAAGGATATACTATTTTTATAGAACGGATATAATTTTTTTACTTTTTTTTCGGAGAGATTTCAAAAGAATTAGCCGGTTTGAAGGAGAAACAAATATCTAATATTAAGTGTATCAAGTGTACCTTCGATTTACAGACATCACCACCCTCGTGGCTTGAGTTATAATTACTGGTCCGCGCATAATTGCCCGGAATTAAGGAATTTAACTCGAGCGCTCTCGAAGCGGTCACTCATTAATTGGTCCGGTTGATTGCCACTTGCCGTCGCTATAAACGCTAGATTGTAAACACTCCGTGTTGGTAATTGTCCGTTGTGTGTCTGCTTCGAGTCGAGCCGATAATTAACCGCCGCCCATTCGTCGCGCTGGGATTGGAATGCACACGTAAAAACGCGCTGGTCGTATCACTCTTAAAACGGTAATAAAATGTTCTTCTACACGCTTACATAATATTATAAAAAAGAGGCACATAAACGTGTTGCCACATCAAATAGCGAACATTACTTTCCTTCGAACTTTCCTACAACTTGAATACAATGTTCAACTCTGCCATAGAAATATTACTCTGCTCCAAATTCTCGATGACTATTTATTCGATCATCGAGACCACACTGGGTCAAATTGACCCTGTATCAATTTGTGTCACCTATTTAAATGTACGCGTCCGGTTGAGCTGAAAAAATTCAGGGGTATACGTTTGATATTTTTAAATGTGATGGTACAGTGTGTAAGTGTTAAAGCTAACCATAAATATGAAAAAAAATTCTAGAAAAAAAAATTTTTGGAAAATCATGTGCTTTGAAAAAAATAAACTACCACCAGACGGCCATGGGCGCGTGTACTTCAAGTCTGCCTAAACGTTGAGGTATGGGTCAAAATGATCCAGAGGGGTCTCGAAGGGTTAAGTACCCAACAATAGCAATTGCAATAAAATGCATAAAGTGTTTCAATTTGTCAAGATTATTGGAAAAATTCAAAAATACCCCTTAATTTTGTGAATGTCCGTAAAAGAAATGCATTTCTTTAATTCCATTTTTCTGTGTGCCAAAGAATTTTATTCTACATTTAATGAAATATTGTTTACAGGCAAAAAATTCGGGCCATGATTCAAAGAAAATATATTATACTATATATTTAACTCAAACGGATATTAATTAAGTTAATAGAATTTTTTATTTAGATAAATAAAAGATTCAGTTTACAGTTTACATAAATATTCATCTCTTAAGTTGAAAGAAATGTTTCTTTCGATTGATAAAATAAGTAATTCATACAAAAATATTTCTTTCAAAGAAGGATAGTTTTTTAATAACAACTGCATGCACGTTACGTTCGCAAAAATATTTTTTTGATAATCACAGGGAAATATGGTAGCTATATAGCATACTAGTTCTTTATGATGACCGCAAAACAGCGCTAGAAATTGTTTTTCTCGAAAGGTAAATAAATCGTCGAGGGTATAACCAAATTTAAGTCATTTCGAAATTTACATTTTGCACCAGAAATTATTTATCCAAATGATGTTTCATCAACCAAATTAAATATTTGGAATTTGAATCAACCTTTTTTACAGACTTCTTTAAATTTTGAGCAATAGTGAGGCATTTTCGTTGTACTAAAGAAATATTTATTAAAATTTAGAATACTTTATTCAAACGACAAATTATATTATTTGAATTAAAAATACTTTCATTTGGGACGTTTTATATTTCTTTTTATGAATCAGTTATTTTCTTGAACTTACTATACTGTTTTGCGTATTAAGGAAATATTACTCTTCAGATCCAATTATTTCTTTAAGTTAATAAACACATTTCTCTCACTCAATACATATTTCACAGCACTAAATAAAAACTTTGCTTCAATCAGTGCGTTTCTTTGGTACAACCAACGTATTTCTTTTAATTACACTGAAGCTCCGATTTAAGGCTGGTTTCGGGGGTTGCCTGAATGGCCTTGTCCTTAAATCGGAACTCTCTAAACGTAAACAAGTCAGAGCCGTATGAACTATTTCTGTTTGATTTTTGCCACGAGTGAAAAATATTTTTTAAATATAAGTTTAATTTAACATTTACTTTGCTGTTAAGTTTGATTTAGTTATTATTTATGAATTATTATACATAACGCATAACCTAAACACTGAAAACGAACTGATGCAAACCGACGGAATTCTACTGCGTCGCTACTGCGGACTGTGTTGCTACGCTACTTGCGCAACTCCGGTGAGCTCCGAGCTCGGCTTTCTCGTCCCCTTGAACTCCTCACCCAAAAACCAAATTCCTGGAACCTCTATATCGGTCTTAAAGAAATCGGAGCTCGAGTGTATAATTAAAAGAAATACTTTGGTTGTTCCAAAGCATTGTAAAATAATTCTTTACAAAGAAATATTCTACAATTCAAGTATTCTTTTTTTCAGTGTAGTTCAAAATTAAAAATTAAAATTGCAGCAGGGCCTTATTCTAAGAGGTAGTTGTACACGGAATGGGCAGTTGTAAAAAATGGACAGTTGTAAATCTCAATTTTAGGCAGTTGTGAAAATAATTAAAATAATAAATAAATGCAATAAGAGGATATATAAATTAGACAAGTTATTTGGATGACTAAGAACCATTCGTAATCAAAAAGTGAATTTTCTGAACAGCACCAAAGTCTGGGGCTTAATTTCTCTGTATAAAATATTTCTTTGACTAAGAATTCACACTTCTCAAAGAGTCATTCTATGCAAAGGCTAATTATACACACATCTCGCCTTACTGTGCCGCTTGTTCTTGTGGCGGCTTCACGGTTGTTCACGCTTGACTGCTTCTGTCTCCCCCCCCCCTGAGCGTCCCTTGACGTCCTACACTGAAGCTCATCGCTCGGACAGTCAGGGCCGCATCAGAAGTTGTTTACATTGCTACTCTCTGGGCAGTGGGCATATACTTTTGTACGTTCAGAGACTGTATATGCGGTCCTGAGTGTTGACATAAGAGTGCTCGCTCATCGCTTTAAATCCGGTTCAAACTGGATTTTAATAGCGCCCGTTACTGTACCGACCAGACCTGAGGCCGTAACAGTTACGAGAGATGAGTGTATAACCAATGCAAAAGAGGACTTAGACATGAACTGATAAATGATAAGTATGGGCTTATGAATAATTGTTAACGATAATTTGGGGGAGGGGAGATTTTTTTTTAAATCGGGTAGTTGTCAAAGTTTCTTACAGTAAGCCCTGAATTGCAGCCATCCCTTGATTGGTGAACTAAAAAATTTTGCGAATATTATTTTGCAAAATCATCATTATAGAGCAAATTTACACCGTAGCCGAACTTATAAAAAAATATATTTTTAGCGTTTGCACCGTGCTTATGAAAAAAAAGATAAATAGCTGGCACATGTGAGCGAAAGAATCAGGACTTCGTGCCTCTTTCTCTCACATGGGCGAGCTATTTATCTTTTTCTTTTTTATAAGTACATACGGTGTAAACGATAAAAATATATTTTTTATATTTAAGTTTGGCCACGGTGTACATTTGCTCATAGTTACTTTAGTTTTAATTGCATATGAAAAGTAATCTCCAATTAGAGCAGTATTAATTTTTAAATCAACTTACGCAATCTGTGGAGACAGGTGGTTGATTTTACACGCAAAGGAACACCAAGGCGTCAATATTCGACATGTAAGTACACGAGTAAGCATGTACTGGCATCTAATGCTACAATAATTACTAAGCGAAGCAAAGTGCGAGAGCCAATTATTGTGAAAGGACTGCAACTCTGCCAGTCCAGAAAACAGTGAAGCTGACTGACAGCGACTTGTTATCGCGCCAGTATCGAGTGTCCCGTTATTCCTGCTATTTTTGAAATCAGTACTTTTTAAAAATTAAACCATTCACCAAACGAACCAAAGCATATTTTAAATAAATTTTAGTATCAGACTAAATATTCAGATTCTAGACAAAATGGCTTGATAAATTTCATAGTTGGATAAATTTCACGGCTTGATAAATTTTATCTGTAAAATTGTCGTCTAAAATAGTTGATTCATAAAGAAGATTTTGTGTGCATCTGTTATTTGGTTGCGCATTGTGCATAATTTAGCTGCTACGCAATAAAACATGGCACGACTCGGTGTTAATTGACCAAGAAGCAATTACAGCATTATGAATAAGGTGGTGGTTCGTTAGTCACATTTGCGTCATAGGTTTATTACGAAGGTTACGATTACGCCGCGAAAATATACTGGACAACGAGGAGTCAAGTTCGAAGACAAGCCTTGGACAATCGAAAAATTTTACAAAATTATGTAAAACAATCTTTGCCTCGTGAAACTAATTTATTACCTCAGGGGTTAAGCACTCGCGAAGAGACTAGAGTTTTCATTAACCTCGACGAGAATATTCTATGATTCATTATCCCCTGCAATCTGTTTAGCAGAGTCTGACTTCTTTAGTCGTTAAAACATTATCTAAAAGCCCAAATATTATTTAAAGAGACGTTTAAAAATGCGGTACACTGCAAAATATTTACGACATAAAAATATAGTAAAAATAGAATTGCCTATACTAAAGTTCAAACAAAGTATTAATTATTACTCGTCTTTCGCGCTTGTTTTTTTTAATTATTGTTATTTACTGTTGTTTTTCAATTTACTGTTGTTCTGCTAAATAAACAAACATTATTAACGGCCTCTGAATGTTTGAGGATTTGATAAAAAGTTTAAAGGCTACAATTTCGACCAATAAAAATATTACACTTTAAAACTTGATTATCTAAGAAATTGGAAATATTGCCCTATTTCTATTCCTAAATTCTCACATAAATCATTCAAGGCTTAAAGTTATTACGGTTTAATGCAACAATCGCGGATCATTAGTTTAGAACTAATGACAGAGCGATAAAAACATTTAGTTTCAAACAATAATTCGAACGCCCGTTACTTTCTCCGGCGCGAATATACTGACGAGTTTTTCGAAAGAGTTTTGATCGATTGACTTTACTGCTGCCGAAAGTTTGGGATTCAGAGTATAATTACGAGATAATTACAGATTCAATTTCCTTGTTCAGATTTCTTTTTGCTACAGTGCATAATTGCTTTCTATATTTTATTGTGTACCTTTAGTTTTATTTTACTTTTTGTTTCACATAAAATTAATTATTTAATTTGAGTTTAATAATTAAGAATTTATCGTAGAAATTTAAAAGTATTACGTTTTCGACAGGGACTTAAATAAAATCATAAGGCAAGATAAAAGGGAAGATTCCTTAAGTATCCAAAAATAGCAATTGCGATAAAATGCATAAAGTATTTCAGTGAAAAGATATTTTCAGATGCATTTGTGACTGTGTGCGGTCATATAGTTGTGCGTGTGGACATCCGACTTCTGTGAAAACGTTACTTCCGGTTGTATACGTATTTTAATTAAACGTTGCATCCGGACAGTGTGCCAGCGTTAAGCATAAAACGTTTTCATGCACTTGCGCTTCGAGCACTTCGTTCTAACTTTGCCAGAACACTCACTATGGCAAGTTCATTAAACATTTTTTATCTTATTTTCTCATACTGGCCAATATACATTTAAATATCTCTTGAAAAGTCACTTGATGTAACTTTAAATTACAAATTTCAAATTATGAAAACTTTGTAAATTGATAATTGTATTTGTATTTATTTAAAATTTCTATTTCCAATTTCTAAATTATTCTTAAGGCTAATTAGCTCTTCAGGGAACATGTAAGTACAGAAAATAATTATAAGGTGGTAAAAAAAATAAAAAATAAAACCAATACCTTCTCATATGATGATGAGAATGTAAAAATTAAATCTAATGCAGAAGATAACTAAATATAAATAAGTCATGATAATCTCAGGTAAAAGAACCCGTAGTGAGAGGCCTAGCTCAAGAAAAAGACCTTATTCAGTAAAAGATGATAATTATAAGTAAAGAAATCACCTGCTAGATACATTACAATTCGCGAGATAAAAATAGTTTTCCAAGTGAAATATACAACTTTTTCAAATTAAAAAAATATATAAAATAAAAAACTGTTAACGGGCGATCAAAAATAATTTAACTTCAATAAATATTATAAAAATAATTTTTATAACTTGACAGAATTGATTAATGAATTAATGTAAAAAAAATCCTGCGAAGTTTTTAAAATTTTTATTTTATAATGTTTGTTGAAATTAAATGAATTTTGGTTAACGTATGAAAATGGAGATTTTTAATAATTAATTAATTTTAATTAAAAATTAATAATTAATAATAATTAATAATACGTAAATTATAAATCAAGTTTCATTTGAATAATTCTTAATTTACGTTTTCTTTAATTAAGAAAATAGAGAATTCAGTTTCTGGTACATAATATTAATTAAATTTGTTATCAGGTTTCAATTTAAATCAATAAGCATTTAATTTATACTCTACGAGTAAGCTATCTGTTTCTAGGAACGTAAATAATTCAAGCATGGGTGATGTAGCTTTACTTAAATCCCTAGAGTTCTTCGCTAAAAGAGTGAAATCAATATGTTATACATTAAGAGTCTTACATATGAAATTGTAGACTGTAATTATGGACTTTCTGTTTTAAAAAAATACAAAAAATAAACGTTTAATTAAATAAATAATTCAAACATGTCAAAGGAAAATTTTATATAGCACAGACATTTAAAAACTTTATATTTAGGTGTGAATTGTATTTGTATTTATTTGAAATAATTTTCAATAAAAATTTGAAAATTATATAATTTTTTTCAGTTAATGTTAAAATGTTCAAAATAATTATGTATCAGAGATTTCTTTTGGATTTTTTTAAACTTTTGGATTATCAATCAAGGATTATTTAACCCTCGAACTCACGAATAAACCTTTTATTAATAATTATAATTATTAATAATTGAAAGGCAGTGACTAGTATTATGGAAATTTTCGTACAACTAGCATACAACATTGCATGGGCCGAGGTTAGTGTTACGGAAAATTCCGTAACACTAGCCTGCGCCCCCTTTATGTTGTATGCTAGTTGTACGGAAATTTCCGTAACAATATCTTCGGTTTAATTAAAATAAAGAAGTTATAAACAAAGTTTTTTAAAACTGATTTGATAACTTATAAAAAAGTCTAAAGGAGGCAAAATTATTATTCATCAATTTATAAACAAACCCGGCAAGAAGGCTTGCATTGAAAATTATTGAAAATGTTCAATCGTTTCCGATCCTTGATTGGGCATTATTTTTTTTTAATCCATAGAATGAGATATGAAATGAGAACAATCTCTTCCGCTTTAGTCTAATTCTATCATTGAAAAAAAAAATAGCGATAAAAAATATTTAAAATTATTTTTTATCACAACTTTATGAGTGAAAATCTATTCTTATGACGTAAAGTAATCAATCCAGTGTTTTAAACAGAGTTTTAGTTAATAATTATTGAATAAACGTTAAATAAAAATATCGGAAAGTAACATACGTTATTGATTGGAATTGAAAATCATAGCTTCTAATTCTCTCAGAAAGCATTGAAAAGTATTCAGAAAAATTTCATTGATTTAAACAGATTGAATTTTAATCGCTTCATATCTGATTGCATGGATTCAAAATAAATGCACAATCATGAATTTAGATGCATTGAATAATTGTGTTTTCCACATTAGAATGATAAATCTCCAATATGTTTCAATATAAGCCTCTTTACCGGGAAAAGTTTATAATTTTTTACATAATCTTTTGTATACTTATACAAATGGTTGTCTTAAAAATATTCTGAATTCATATTCCAGAAAGTTCCTAAAGTCTATAAAATATGGAAGTTTTAGTCTCATTTTTATAATATATTGAATCTTTATTTATAAAGACAATGGCTTAGATCTTAAATAGAACATTTCTGTTTTTTTTTTAATCAATTAAACTCAATAATGCAGGTTAATCTCATAAACATTCATCAAAATATTATATAACATAATATTTTACATGTGCCAAAAGAAAATGAAATTAATACAATTTTACATACCATCTCGATGAATTCGAATAAAAAACCTTGATCGTTGCAAATCGCAATTGTTTTCTTTGATTTCCCAGCAAGAAGAATCAGTCAATACACAAAACACAAATCACAACAAGTTCTAAAAACTCTCGAAATTCACTCGCTCACTTTTCTATACAGGAAACCGGTCTGCGAATGATTCAACACGTGTTCGTTAGCACTTTATTTACTTTAGCCGGCAAGGAGATTGTGACTACCACTTTTCCGTAAATAATCGCAAAGAATTATCGATATCAGAACACCTTTCGAGTTCGTCCTAACCTCAAAACGACACTCCACAGGTAACACGTGTCCTCGGCGATCAGCGACAGTAAAATACCGTCTGCTTTCAGCTTTGACAGATCGTACTTTTCTCACTGTCAGAAAAAGTTTACTTCCTCGATTTTTTGCTCTGAAAAGTAGGCAAAAAACTCCGACGCTCGCGCGAGGTTGAATACCTTGCAAAACCGTTACACGTAACAATCAATTTCAAAGTCGCACGTGTACAATCGGCTCCGAACGATTTCTGACCTTCCGGTAGTCCTCGTGACCTTCAAATGTTCTACAAATCACTTTCTAATCACTTAGGTTGGTGACCCTATCTTTGCAGTTTTTTGCGCCTCAAAACAATTCCACTGGATCTTTCTGCGACGCCTGTCACTTTCCGAAACAAACTCGAAATCCAGGAACTTCATTCTACCGGCATCAAGTGCACACCCTTGTAAAAGTGCATCTTTCCAATAATCAAAACAAAAACATTGTCTCTCGAACTACATTGTTCAGCATGTCCACAAAAAATAATTTAAGGTAAGTTGTCAGTCTACTTTGCACAGTTCGTCTCACACGGGTCAAGGTTAGGCTAGGTCAGTGACAAAAACGCTGAATGTTTTGAACCGCACTAATTTCTTAGATTATCTCAAATTCTTCGATGTTTACCTCACATTTCAGAGAAGCTCACACAATCAAGCATTCTACAAAGAGTCACGAGAATTCATCTGGAATTAATAATTTTAATCCATGCGTTTGAAAACGCGAGTCACGTGGTGTCGGACCTAACCCTTCGTCAATGGAACGTCCAATCAGCATCCAGTCAGTTGTTGTCTGGTACTTTTCAACTTCTCGTAACCCTTTTCTTCTGATTTTGCGATTTATTTTTCTTTTCTTTCTCAAAAACAAGATCACTTTCGTTTAAGAGATTCGAAAGCGCTATTTCAATCGCGATCTTTTTGATTCGATCGGGACTGTTTTCGTGTCACTCTTGGACGATTTGGAATTCGCGATTCTCTCTCGTGGTGAGGTTGATTCGTCGTCTGCGGAAAGGATTCACTCTTTTATGAGATCCGCGCGAAACCTCATGCCGGTTCGCATGGAGCGTGCGCTTCGTCCAGCGGCCGACACGATACTACCTCACTCCCCGTCTCGCTCGCTCTTTCTCTCTGTCTCTCTCTCCCTCGCGCACTCACTCCCACCCTACGCCCCCTCCGCGAATCTTGGCACCTCTCTCACTCACTCTTATTCGCGGGTCATGCGATCTCGCTTCCGTGCGCGACACTTCTGTTTCTCCCTCTAATCTGCACCGGGTCTCACTGTTTCGCGCGCCAGTGTCATCTGTCTCTCTTCAGGGCGTCCGCCCCTGTGACCTTTCTGTCCTTTTCGACGAGAGTCTCTCACTTCTGTACTCCCTTGCGCGTAAAACTCGACGAGAGAGGGGTTCTCTGGTAGCCACTCGTTAACAAACGCTTCAGTGACGTCAAGCTCGATCCCATTAAATTCATTGCACCGCTCGTGCATGGGACGATTGTTCCAGGTTCCAGGTTGTCTCCTGAGATCACTTTTCCAGGTAAAGAAAATAGAAATCCCCTGGTTCTCCGGGATACGAGGGAGTCATAACCTCAAAACACTGACAAAAGTGACAAAACACGGCTGAAGTGATGTAAACAATGCAAGATGATAATTCTGGTAATTTTTATCATTTAGATTGTCAGTTATTTTTACACCGAGTTTACAACTCTTTCGAAAGAGGATTGAATAAAAAAAAAGAGGATTTAGGAAAATACTGAAAAATTCAACATGGCAGCAATTCGAATAAGAAACAAAGTTTTTTTTAAAAAAAACCGTTGAATCACGTGTGGAGTCGCTAGCGTCGCACTGTCTTGGGTTTTCAAATCTCAAATTATTTTTTTATTGATCATGTCAGAAAAATCGAGCAGATGTGATAAGAGTCTAGTTTGTCTATTTCATGAAATTAAAATTGGTTGTGCATTAAGTTTGACGTCAAATTTGTGTGAAAAAGTGAAGTAAAAACATTCTTTGGTCTAAAAATATTTAAAAATTCAAAGAAATTTCTATGGAATAAATTCTCTAGCAGTTTCCGACATTTTCATTTTTTTCATTTTTCCAGTTCAAAGTTCAAAGCCCTCCTAGAATATTATCTGTGAAAATTGCCCCAAAATTTTGAGATAAGTATTAAACGAAATTAGAAAACTGTTTTCCACAAAAAGATACAATAAAAAAATTTTGATTGTTAAAATATAATATGTTCTGCATAAAGAATTTTAAAGTTGATATGACATTTTCTAACAAAATATTCCAGAATATCAATAATTTTTTTAAAAAACTTTATCCCTGTCATTAATTCCCAAATTAATTAGAAACAATTATTAGGTTAGTTTAAAACAAAAAGTGACTTTATTTCTAAAAAAAGTGAAGTAAAAACATTCTTAATTCTAAGAATATTAAAAAAATCCAAGGATTTTTTATGGAATGCATTCTCTAGCATTTTTAGACATTTTACCTAGAAATTTTAAAGAAGTTTTTCCAGTTCAAAGTTCAAAGCCCCTACAGAATATTTTCTGCGAAAATTTCCCCGAAATTTCAAAACGAAATAGGGAAATTGTTTTCCACAAAGAGTTAAAATAAAAAAATTTTAGTTTCTTAAAAAAATATAATATGTTCTATATAAAGAATTTTGAAGTTGATATGACATTTTTAAATAAAATATTCCACAATATCGCAATATTTAAACAAAATTTAATCTCAGTTATTAATTCTTAAATTAATTAAAAACAATTATTAGGTTAGCTTAAAACCAAAAATGACTTTATTTTTGAAAAGATGAAGTAAAAACATTCTTAGTTCCAAGAATATTTAAAAATTCCAAGGAATTTCTATGGAATGCATTCTCTGGTGTTTTCAGACATTTTTCCCTAGAATTTTTATAGAATTTTTCCAGTTTAAAGTTCAAAGCCCCCATAGGATATTTTCTGAAAAAATAGCCTCGAAATTTTGAGATATTAAATGAAATTATAAAATTGTTTTCCACAAGAAGTTCAAATAAAAAAAGCTCATTTTCATTTTGCTAATAAAATATAATACGTTCTGTAGAAAGAATGTTGAAGTTGATATGACATTTTCTATCAAAATATTCCAGAATATCACAAATATTTTTTAAACACTTTAATCTCAGTCATTATTTCACAAATTAATTTAAAACAAAATTATTATGTTAGGGACCATTCACAAAATACAAAGTACTTTTGGGGGCGGGAAGGGGGCTGAGTATAGGAATAATATTTCTTCCATATCAGATGGTAAGGATGGAAACTTTTTTTACATTGACTTCTTCGTCAATAATAACAATGGAAAACTGAGATAAAAGGGAAGGGAGGGGGTTAAAAATGTCAGAAATATATATCGCTTATTTTGTGAATGGTCCCTTAGCTTAAAATAAAAAATGACTTTATTTGTGAAATAGAGAAGTAAAAACATTCTTAATTCTAAGAATATTAAAAAATTCCAAAGAAGTTTTATGGAGTGAATTTTCAGAGATTAATTTGACCTAGAATTATCATAAAATTTTTCCAGTTCAAAGTTCCAAGCCCCCACAGAATATTTTCTGTAAAAATTGCCCCTAAATTTTGAGATATGAAACGAAATTGCAAAATTTTTTCCATAAAGAGTTGAAATAAAAAACATTTTCATTTTGTTGAAAAAAATATAATATGTTCTGTAAAAAGAATTTTGAAGTTGATATGGCATTTTCTAAGAAAATATGCCAGAAATTTCTTCTAATTTTCTAAATATTTAAAAAATGTCTGTAATTTTAAATTAAATAGTTTAATTTAAAAGTCAGAAATTGAATTGAAATGACGTAAATAATAAATAAAAGCAACTTTACAAGTTTCTCTTTGTTTCATTGTGAAACTGTAATTTTAAACAATTGAAAAAATTGCACCAAGTGTTCGCCTGAAATTGTTTTTACTTCACGCGGAAACTCGCCTGACGTTAAGCGTCCGCAACTACTTGGAGTTGACCTTTTAAGTTCTTTAGGGACGAAACCAAGCAAGGTAAAAATCATTGAAACCATACGAAGAACATAGGGTCCACTTTTTTTCTCATGATCACTTGTCGTGAACTGCTCTCGGGTTAAAGAATGCCTTCGGTGTAGAAACACCTTTTACGTGATAGGACAGAAACGACCATGACAATTATCGGTAAAGGTCTGTCTAATTGGTTAGAAGCCTATTTACTCACTTTCATTTCTTCACTTCACTGTTAGGAGAAATTTTAACTTTTGTATTAACTTATTTCCTTCCTGTACTTTTAATTAAAACTGTCAGATAATCATTTATTGAACCACAGTTAAATAGATAATTATTTAACTAATTAAATGTAATAATACTTTAAAATTATCATTAAACTAAATTAATAAAAATTTATTGGGCTGGATTATTTCTACTTGACAAATAATTATATTTAGGATAAGCGTTTAGATTGATATAGGGACCGTTACTAAAATAAGCCGCTTCTAAAACGGTGATTTATTCGAGATTAGTGAGACTTTTTCGTAGAGCGTCGTTGCAAAAATCAAGAGAAAGGAATGAAACATAAAACATCAGCCACCCGAAATAATCGAGGCCAACAGATTAACGGTTTCTGCGATATACTCAAGCCAAAGAATTTTCTTTCGATTCACCTCCGTCATTTCGGAAATTGAAAATGAATCACTTTTAATTTTAGAAAAGTAGTAATTTGTTCTTTCCAATTTGTAAAATATATTTCTTATTCCACTTTAGATTTCTTTCCTTGTTTTTTAAAATAAGTGCTTCATATATCACGGATTTTTAAATTCGTATTGCGTTTTTCAGTCTTTTACACAACTGAGATATGGATAACTCATCTCACGAATTGGTTAATTGAAACAAACAGAACTGTAAGCAAAAATTAGAAATTTATTTAATACAAGTTTTGTTTACCGATATTTGTTCAAAATATCATAATTTTTTATCTATTCGTTTTCAAAATGATAAGGGAAATGATAATTAAGTTTCTTTTCTCAGGTTACCACAAGATAGTGTTATGTAATTTGGAACTGAAGTCCAGAAAGTAATTCACACAAGATCGTACAAAATATTTTTAAACATCCAAATGTGCTTTTTTAATTCACCTATAGATTTGCCAAAACATTGGAATTGTAAGAAAACTATTTATTTACCAACGAAACACCAGAAGCGATAATCGTAATATAAATTTGAAACCAAAATTTAAAAATCCATTTTAAAAGTAATGAACAGAATTAATTTCAAGGGGAATCGACTTTACAGAGAAAACGTAAGTTAGAAATTAACCCAAAAAGTTTAAAATGATTTGCAACAAAGAAATGAATTACCCTGAGCTCCTGATTCAGTTCAGAAATGTAACTAACATTGGTTCTTATTGAAACGCTTTTCGGTTCGTTTTGAACCAATTCAGGGCCTTCGTTTTTTGCAGATCATTTTGAACTTTTTTTTTGGGTTAATCTTGAACTCGCGTTTTGTTTCTCAACAGATTATAAAATAAGGTACTTAAAAGGAAGATAAAACGTCTCTTCATGAGTAGTAATTTGATCGAGTAGATTCCCTACGTTCGGTGAATTAGCGACGACAGGCAGAGGAACGGACCCATGGAAGGAGTTCCGTGGGAAATACTGTGTACCTAAGCGTTCAGAATTAGCGTGGCGAGCACATGCTAAACATTCAATAAAGCGCTCGAAAGCCTCCTGGAATAATCGTAATCATAAATAATCAGTCCTAAATATACGTCAGCGACGGTAATGTCCGCTCTCGCGTACCAACTGCTGTTCGCGAACCGTTAACGCTCATTTCGACGATCGTTTCGTATCTTTTTCTCTGCCTCTCCTCTTTTTTTTCATAAATCTTTCATTCCTCTGGAATTTAGCGGTACGTCAACGCGTCGTCTTTCTGTGGAAGAATATACACATTTCAATGACTCGCAATCCGCAATACTTTCTTGTCGTCTTACTTCATATAGTCTTTGAATTTTTAAGTGGTTGATGTCTTCATCTTCCCTCATCTTTGAGCGTGATGTAAAAATACCTCTGCTTCCCAGTCATCTTCCTCTTAACGGAGTTTCATATTTCTGTTCTGCTCTCGAGGACAAGAATCATCAATCTTTTTATTAATTTTCGCTGAAAGTCCTGGACCGGAAAACCGGAAAATGACCCTGAATTTATTTGTTGACCGGGAACTTTTTAACTGTTTTGAGGAAAGTTAGAAAATTTAAGCAAAATACAAATTATGTCCTCCAAGCAAACAAGAGGCTAAACTGGATATACCAGACAGTTATACGATTTTAAATCCAAATACATATTGAAAAATTTCTCATTATCTTTTATCATTAAAAAAAATTGTTCTCAAAATTATGAGAATTTCTGCAACAGCTGTGAAAAAATGGATAATTGCAGTGTTTTCAGCGTTTTCGAATTTCCTGTTCTATGCAGAAATAGTGTTTTAAAAATAATTGATTAAAAATATTACAAGAGAGAGACTGCTTTGAATAAGAAAAGACCCTTATAAAAACATTCCATGGGAGTTTCGTGGGAATTTTCCAGGAATTTTTCGGGATTTTCCCGGAATCTCTTGGGATATTTCTGAATTTGGAATTTCTGAATTTGGGATATCCTGAAATTTAAATTTCCAGGGAAACTCTCGGGAATTTCTCAAGAGAGATTCCCAGGAAGTTCCTGAGAAATTTCTGAGAATGATTTCCCGGGAAACAGATCATAATTGTAATTTCTTAATTTACTAAGAACAATGATATGTCAATGATAAAGTCAAAGTATATGAACTTTTAGGTATCATTTTCTAAAAAGTGGTATAATTTGTTTTAAATAATAATAAACGTATAGTAATAAAATTTAGATTTGTTTTCATTAGTTCTGAAAATAGTTTCAGTCATTACTAAAAAGATTTTAAAAAGCAACAAAGATTTAAAGTATTAAGTGATTTTTTTAAAAATTTGAATTTTAAAGAAAAATTTAAATTCGATTATATTTAATCTAATTAAAAACTCAAACAAATTTTCATACCTACCACAGAAGATGAAGGCGACCTCCGAAACCCCTTCCCACTCCTTCCTTCTCTCCTTTGTAACTTAAAACTAACAAGAACAATTAAAAAATTAATGAACAAATAAATAAGTTAATTAAATGCAATATAAATTGCCAATGGTTCAGTCCAAGTCATTTCCGTTCCTAAAAGAAACACCATTTATTTCTTAAGCATTGTGTCAGTTTTAAGTTACAAGGGAGAACAAAAGAAGGGAAGGAAGCAGGTTTTGAAGGCCGTGTACACCTTCTTTCCTTCTTCTTTGTTGTGGTTTTAGATACTTGTTTACGTTTTTAATTAAAATTTATTTGAAATTTCAATGTAGTTAAGTTTTAGTACCAAGCTAAACTTTTGATTTTAGTGACCTGGAAAAAAAGTTACCGACCGGTAAATGACCGGTACACTGGCAAAAAATATTCTTAAATTTAGAATATCCCACTTATTTTAAGTACAAAACCCTCTAAAATAGGTACCAAGGATATTATTCTCAATATTAGACGAGATCCCCCTTAGTTGATAAGTATATATTCTAAGGGTATATTCTAACTTTAAGAATACTGTCCTAGATAAAAAAATTATACATAATCTATGTATAATGAATAACTATCGACAGTCATCATGCAAAAGTATTATGCATAAACAGCAAATCTGAAAGTATCAAAATGTTGCAAACAAATTGCAACTGGTTTTCACCTGTTTGCTACATTCCGACACCCCCAAATCCACTGTGCATGCATAATTTCCCGTACAGTAACTGAAAGAAATCATCGACAATTTATTATACACAAATTATGTAACCCTGAAGGGCACTGCTATGTAATTCACAAAATATTTTTTACCTTCATCTAACACCACAAAATACATTGCACTTCTGCACACTAAACTGTTTTTTTAATCAAAAGTTTCAAATTTTTGCGCACTATGCGTTTTGACTTCAAGGTTAATATTAATCCGATCCGACCGAAACGAAACAAAATTTTTTCGTTATTTTCGTTTTGTTTCTATATTTGGCAAACAACTATATTCACTCGATTTACATTACATTATTCAAAATATCGAAATTGGAACGAAATTGTTTAATTACATGCAATTTTACACGATATTGTATTCGAATCATTGTGCATCTTATGTAAATATTAAAAGATAGATGGATCAAATATGACGTTAGAACAATTTCGTTTTTAATTTCGTTCCAATCTGTCAAAACATAACCAAAAGGAAACAAAAGATTAATACTGCAACGCCCTGTGACGTGGGAAGATACTCTCATTTCAAGAGTACATTCTTAAATTGCTTTGAGGCGATTCTCACTTTAAGAATATTTCTTAAGTGGAAAGAATAAGAATATTTCTCCCTTAATTTTAGAATATTTTTTTTCGGTGTAATTTATTTCCGTGATTCAAACAACCATCGTGTGAAGAGGATTTTCGATTTGCAAATTAATAGCATACTTTCATTAGCAGTAAGGGCTTCCAGCGTAAAATCCCTTTCAATCTGTTCTCTTCGGATGCACGGATCGTCCCACCGCTCCCAGGTTTGGAGCTATCGCAGGGGACGAGTTCGAAATAACATAATGCTTAACTAAGCGTGTCCGCGATCGTCATTAGTACGCAATAATGGTTAATGGTTAGGTTAGCGTGCTCTTCGACTCGACAACGTAACATGGACGTGCTTATTCCGATGTGCACGAGTGTATATACCAATAGGAATCGACGACAGTATACTAAACGACAACGGACATATGGTCGGCTGGCTCGGCCGATTAGATACATTTGCATCACAATACCAAAGTCTGCCCACCACCGCTAGGCTTCGCTTTATTACGACCACCGTGGCCTATAGTCTATGCCCATACCGGCATAATGGCACTTAACCTGGCAAAAAATTGTTGCAGCTTTCGGTACGTCCCGCTTGGGTACCTTTTGTTTACCGGGCTCTTTAAACCCGTTCGCCTGCATTCGTGCGAGCCGCTAACTCGGATCATCGCTACCAGCACCCATATTGTTCCATCCAAGGATCTTCGAGAACCACTGAATCCCATTCGATAGGTATCGCCGAGTTTCGACGCTTCGAGCAATGGAAATTCGCTCAGATTTACAATGCTGTCAAAATTATTTAAAATAACGGATATCAATTTTTATCTAAGTGCTTCAGATTCTCTGACGAATGGAAAGTTTAAGCGGTAAGGCCACTCCAGAAATGTCAAAAAATCGAATTTTTTGGCTAATATGTTACCTTGAAGACTTAAGAATTAGAAAAAATTGTTTCATAGTCCGGAAAAATTTTAAACAAGTCGTTTACGAAGATTTTCCGCGGCACCCCGCCGCGCGCTTCAACAACTTTTGGACCTTTGTACATAATTAATTAATTTGAAGCTGCAAAAACATCTCGGCTTGCTTCAAAATCAGCCAGGAAGGAAGAGGAAGAGGAGAATATCTATGTGGAAGGCCAATTGTATGGTGCAGGTATCGCAGATTAAAGGTATAATGACATTTTCTACCGTAGAATGTTACTCAACTTTTCCAATTCGTTTTTCTCAAAACCGTATTTTTGAAATCGGGCGAAATGATAGCTGACACAAATCTTTATCGATTTGTTTGAAATTTCGGAGTAACTTTTCAGATACACTATCTAGTGGACTGCGTAGGGATTTTGCGATAAGCTATAAATTTTATCTTTTATAAACAATTTTTCATAAAATTTTTGGGTGAAAAAATTAACTTTTTTTCAAATGTGCACCATTTTTCGAAAAAGCGGTATTTTCAAATTTCCCTACACAATTTTCCCTACACAGGCCTCGCATAGAAGGTGTCTTGTAGTTTTGGATTCTGAAGCCGCCATTTTCAATTAAAATTTTAAAAAATATTTTTATACTCCTAAATATTTGTTTAATAAAATACTTTAACTAAATTTTCGACTGTTTTTATTATACTCTTGAAAAAAATTCCCGAAATTAGCCTTTTTCCTGGGACCTGGAGTGGCCTTACCCCTTAACTAAAATTCATTTCGTTCGGGGAAAAAAATTAATTGAGAAGCAAGACTGAGACCTGAAGAAATTAGAGTTGAGTTTTTCTCCCCTCCAGATTAATTTGTAAATGCTTTAATGCAACGTAATCAATTTAACTTTGAGCGTCAACATTTGTTCTCATTTCCCCACGTTAGTTACGTTATCTGAATTGAATCTATCTGACTATTTTACTAGGAACTGCACGCGTATACTGTGCGTTCGGACGAGTATATAATTATGTAAGTGAAGTGAGAGCAAGGCATTTAAAAAACTGCCGCGTACTAATTATTATTCATGCCGGTTAACTCCACTATAGGAAAAGATTGTTGCTATCGGCTTTCTAGCATTATTATCGTTTGTGGACAAGATATGCAAAATCAAGTACTTAAGCCCGAAGCGGTGTACACCTCTACGCAGATGCTTTGCCGGTGACTAAATCAAGATCAGTCACGGATGACGTTCCCTCGACGACTTTATGACTGATATTATTCGGTTTATCGTGCCCACTTGCCCCGTGATAATGTCGATAGGGATCTACCGGAAATTATAAAAATCGACCTTTCCTTGTGTTATGGTCTTAGTTTACAAATAAGCAGCACACACAAAATTTGCAAAAATATAGTGGTTATAACCACTTCGATCAATGAATAGATAGTAAATAGCATCTAAAATTATACAGAAAGGTTAATTCTTTCAAGCTCGGTTTAAAAATTCCCTTAAAATAGATTTTCTGACAGATTATATTTAAAATTATATCATGTTAATTGAAATTCTTTTTAATTTTCTGATTTTTGAGGCATTTAAATGTAAAAAGTTTAATATCTTGTGCTCAAAATGACCGAAAGAAATAAAAAAATGTCAGGAAATTTGTTATACAGGGTGACCGCTGTACCGGGAAAGCGTGAAATGACCGTGAATTTTCTATGACCGGAAATGACAGGGAATGTTGTTGTTGACCGGGAATTTTTCCAGTTAAAAAAAAATAAAAACGTTTTTAATCTCGTTCAATATATTTAATAAAAAAATTTTAAAAAATCTTTAACTATTTTTCTCAAATTCTTGAAATCTTATTTAGTAAAAAGAACTCTCATTTTGGATAACAATTTTTATCTGAAGATTTCTTTAAAAGTATTTTTTTTCAATTTACTTAATAGAAATTTGAATCCGAATAAAAAATGTAATAAAATCCATTTTTGATGAAGGAATTGTCTAAAATTGATTAAGGAAATAAGAAAAGTCATTGTATTAACCGTTATTCATCTGAAACTATTTCTTTGAATGGCCGGGAAAAAATTTTTTAAGACCGGGAAATGACCGGGAATTTTTTTCAGCAATTTTAGTGGCCACCCTGATTTATATTAAAGAACATCTAATAACCGCAAAGCCCTCAAAAATATTTAAATATTTTTTAACCCAATTTGAATTATGTAAATTTAATAATTAATAATGTTTTACAGGGTTGCTACAGGTAAGAGAATTCTGGAAAATCAGGGAAAGTCATAGAAACCTGAGTGTAAGGGAATTTGTTTGATTTAACAAGTTATAATTATATAATTATAATATCGTATCATTATAACATTATATAATTATAATTACAAATTATAAAGTCAGGGAAAATGAAAAGTTGGTCAAGCAAAATCAGGAAATTTTAAAATTGGGATGATGTAGCAACCCTGGTTTACTGTATTTCAGATTTTCAAAGTATGCATACTATAAGCCTCGAAATTCTAATGGCCAAAGGTTACAATTTTGAGCCAATAAATTTCGAATTTTTCTGCGTTTAAATTACAGTTCCCGGAATTTAAAATGCGAAAAATTTAAATTACAAAAACTTTTTAAATTTTGATTAATCTAATTTTTCATCTAAACAGATTTTAAAACTTTAAAATTCTTCTCAAAACATTCATTTTGAAATGTTACAAAAATGCCATAAAAATATGTTTAAAATAAGTAGTGAACTCAGAAAAATATTTTGAATGAACACTAGCTTTGTTGAATCAACCCAAGAATTTTGTTATTTAAAATGTTTGATTGACTCGACCATATCTGGTCTATTCATTTTGCATTTTCTCCAAGTTTTCAATTTCTCAATTTAATTTTCAGTCACTTTTGTCTTAAAAAGGAACAAATTAAAATAAAAATAAGTTATAAAGTTATTGCATGAGTACTTATATTTTTGTAGATTCGATTTTTGTAAAAATTAAAATTTAATTTTTTAACACTTTAAAATTTAATTTTTCAAATTTTTCTTTAAAAAAAAAATTTACAATTTAAAGAAAATTGTAATCAATATATTTAATATTATTATCGTTTATTTAATTTTAATATGAAATTACTTTTAAAATTTTTATATATCTCTAATTTTAATTGAGGTAAATGTGAGGGCACCCAAATCAAATAAGTTGAAGTTGACAAATCTTTAAATATTCAATGTTTTAACAGGGTGTCTAGCGGACTACAAAATCGGGAAAAGCCCGAGAATGTTATTTTACCGGGAAAAACCCGGGAATTTTATTTAGGGTCAGGATTATACTTATATTTTATTTTTTTTTCTTCAGATTTTAATAGCATTTAAGCAACTACTTGTGATTCTGACTGCATACTTTAAAAAATATTTATTTTATGTGTGACGTAAGTTTTAAAATATCTACTTTCGATTAATATTTATCACTTCAGTCTGTGATTAAAAATAAGTTTGGCACGTGTAAATAAATAATGATTTTTTTACGATATAAATTTTGTGTATGTATATTTTATATTATGTTAAAATTCCCATTTCTATGTATACGTTCACTTTCAAAAATCACAAAAAGATATTTTTAATTTGATCGGGGGAAAAAAATTGACCGGAAAAAAACCGGGAATTTTAAATGGCCTGATCACTAGACACCCTATTTAAACTTTATGCCTCAAAGTAAAAAGAACGTCAGAAGTTTGAAAATTGTAATTGAAAAACACCAAAAGTTTTACTAGTCAAAAGTTTTTATTTTTATTAGTCAAAAATTTCATTCTCGCGAAGTTGATATCTTAACGTTTTAAATCCAAATGCTTTGAATAGCTTTGAATAATGTAAAGCTTAAAGTTTTAAAATATTCAATATTACACAGTTTATGACCTTTCAGTTCAAAAGTTGCAAATGCCAAAAAGTTTATCAAAAAATTTCAGAACATTTAATTTTTTTGAAATTACTTTGAAACATAATTTTTTGAAAATCCTGCTCTGCATTCGATCATATTGTAAATATTTATATGTTCGTTAAATAACTTAATTAACTCTCTTCTTTTTCTTCCAGAAAACTGAGTGGATTCAATTCTTGATGCCAAGTAACAGGTGACGTAAAAAAGGGTTGAAACCTGAACATAGTGAAGTTTTGTTAAATGGTACTTTTATTTTCTAAATATATTTCATTATATCAAACACATCGATTCTATCAAATTGAAACTGAGATGAGCCTTGAACGATGATGGAGTCGAGTAAAAAGAGTTGAAAATGTACGAGAGTTTCAGTACAACAGGATATCTGACTGACCTTCGGTTAGAAATTAATTAGAAAAGTGCGGAGGAGCTCGCAAAGACCTTGACGGTATTGCCAGGGGTTTGGGGTTAGGCAATCAACGAACAGATGAATTAATGGCTACGCCAACTACCCTTGGAGATACCGTAAGAAGGGCGCGTTCCAGATACGTGTATACGTGAAGTAAGATTCTTATATCTACCCTCAGCCTTGCCACACACAGTCACAAAATCAAACACACATCGATCCAAAGGTTTACATGTACTTGCTCACATAGAAAGATTGTTTCACACACACACACACAGACACACATTCATTGAAAGAGTGTGCTTGCACATAGGAATTCTACCATCGAACATTACCGTTTTACCCCTCAAAGAGCATCCCCGAATCTATCGGCCGATTTTCCACTCGGGAGCCTCCTCACTTGGGCAAAAACAATAGACGAGTTTCCATAGAGTGGAAGGTCTTGGTCGTTCGATAGGAACGCCACCAGGATTTAATGAAAAATCTCGAGTCGAAATTGGATTTAAGCACCTTCAGATGCGACTAAAGTGATTTTTTTGGGACTGAGACTCTCTGAAGTTTTCCACAGGGTGGAAATTAAAGTCTGTTGGAAGGGTTCAAGGATGAGGACGAGAATTAGTTTCTAAATTTAAATTCAGTCTGATTTAGTCCGAATTGCTGCTGCGGGCGGCGGTTCGACAATTTAATAATACCCTGTAGTTCGATAAATCTTTGGAAATATTTCAACTAGTTCCTGAACCATCAATGATTCACTCCACTCCATTAAACTTGTTGAAGAATGTAGAAATTGCAAGAGGTATTTTTCACTTAGGTTCCAAACTGTCTAACATCGCTTACTGCGAGTTAATATGTAAATTACCGGCTGACTGTGGTTGAGAAACTCGTACAGTGGGTTTTAGACTTGATTATGAAAAGAAGGGTTGTATGCAAACTTTCGTGTACTTACACCTGTGCACTCAGATGTCTATAGACACGTCGCAAAGTGGCGAGTGCACTATGCAATTGGACCGAGGGTTAATGTTCGCAAGGTCCCTTAATACTTCATGGATAATTCCTCCCCTCGGGAGAGCAACACCGACGGCCTGCAAGGCATTGTCCGAGAGAAAAAGAGTGAATCCTCGCATGTCGGTTAACCATCGTCCCTCGGACTCAGGGTCGTTGAATTTATCGTTAAGTGATGTCCGCGTTTATTTATCGCGAGCCTTCCATCCTTAACGGTCGTGGACTCATTTCATTATTCAGAAAGTGCAGGAAGAAAATTAACGACTCACAATTTACTGTAAGGGCGTCTCCACATTGTTTTCGGGTCTTTAATGCCAGATATTTTGATCTCTGACTTGTAATTTTCAGTCTAAAGGATAATAGCATCTCTTAGTTTTTAATAAACTGCAGAGTTAATGAGAGAGCTAAGCTAATTAGCGTCCATGCAATTTTCGCCCACAATTCACTTGAAATTGTTTATTTGACTTCTTGAGATGAGAATTAAAAATGCTTCTTCTTCCCTATTCCCCTTTTTGCCTTTCTTATCCTATTATTCTCAAAATCCATTTATTTCAGAATTTTATTTCTTTTTCCCCCTTTTTTTCATTCAAAACTCCGATTAATTTTCCAAGAATTAGGAGAAATATAGAAACTTATGAAATTCAAAAACACTTTCTTCTAGGTTTTTTCAGAATGTTTTAGAATCCTCCAGAATTGACAAAAGACTCTCAAAATCTTTTAAAATGCTCCAGAATCTTCAAAACTTATCTGAAATATGTTAATATTCTTTTAAAAATTCTGTACTCTCTCGGTGTCTTCCAGAATTTTCTGGACTCTTTCAAAATTTCCCAGACTCTTTCAAAATCTTTCAAATTCTTTCAAAATCTTTCAGATCCTTCTAAAATTTTCCGTAATTTTCAAAAAATGGTCCATGTGTATTAGAATTCTACAGAATTCCAGACATATATTTCAAAATTTATTTAAATTTTCCAAAATGTTCTAGACAGTCACAGAATCTTTTAAAATTTTCTGACCTCTTCCATGAATCTTCTAGACATTTTTAGAATCTTTTAGAATCCTCCAAAATCTACAAGACTCCTGAAATTATCTGAAATCCTTTAGAATATTCACACTTTATCTGAAGTCTGTAAAAACTCTCCAAAATATTCGAGACTGTTCTAGAATCTTCCATAATCATCTAAATTCTTTTGGATTCTTCTTAATAATCGTTTAGAATCGATTGGTTCTTCTGTCTTATAAAATCTTAAAGAATATCCTAAAATTCTTTAATATTCTACAAAATATACTAGACTGTTACAAAATCGCCTCGGCTGTTACAAAATCTTCTAGAATCTTCAAAAATATCCAGTACTCCAGAATTTTCAGAATTCTTCAAAATCAATTAGAACTTGTATAATCTACATAATACTCCCATAATCTTGTAAAGTCTTTTAGACTGTTATCAGATTCTTCCTAAAATTTTGTGGACTTTTTGAAAGTTAAAAAAAATAATAATCTGGAAGTGACAAGAAGATTTTAGAAGTTTATGGCAGAATTCGAAACGTTTTTTAGTATTTAAAAAGATTTAAAAGATTTTGATACAGTGTAGAATATTTGTAAAAATTATAATAGATTTTCAAATGTTTCTTAAAATTTTAGAAGTTTTCAGAAAATACTGAAAAATTTTTGATATCTTTGTAAGATTTTATAAGATCCTGAAAGATTTTAGAAAGTTCTAGAAAATTCTCGAGGATTTTAAAAGATTTTTGAAGAATCAGGAAGTCTATGGAAGATCTAAGCCAATCTGAAATAGTGTAGAATATGTTTGAAAACTATAATAGATTTTAGGGAGTTTTTTAAAAAGATTTTAGAAGTTTTAAAGTTTTAAAGTTTTTTGTCTCGAAAAGTCCAGAAGATTGAATAAAAGATTTCAGAAAATTCTAGAGTGTTCAAAAGACTCTAAAACTTTATAAATTTTTGGAGTATTTTATTAGATTTCAGGCAGAAATCTAAGATTTTTGAAAATAATTTTATTTATCAATAAAATTTGATCTTTTAAATAAAAATTTTGCTTTTCTTAACGTTTAATTCTGTTGGCTCCCTTAGTTGGTATTTTTAAAAGAATAAAAGTTCTCCCTTTTTCGAGAAATAAATCCCCTACCTTTCCTGAAATTGAACTATACTGAACGTCTGTGATCCCTGTTCGTTTATAGATTATAAGTTATAACCATCTTCTGTGTCTCGAAGCTCCCTTAACTTCAACTTTCTTTCTGGTGAAGGAATGTTGGGCTGAAAACGTGGAATAGTGGATATCAGAGATCGTGTTATTCCACGAAGAGCTCGTCAATTAAATCTAAATCGAAGTTTAGCAGTTCGTGATATACGAGTCAGTTTGAAACCAGCTGCTCCACAAGCGGACGGAGATTATAAAGCGTTTATAGCACAGCTTCCCACCTCGGGGCACTCGCTTCTGATCTGCATAAAAATAGGGGAACAGGGGAGGAGGACAGTGAAAGCGGGAGAGGATTCTTAATACAAGATCAGATTATGATTTTGCGGGGGAGTCGAGCGGCGGTGAAGCAGACCTTGAGACTTTTGCTGCCAGGATTGGGCGATCTTCGTCATTAAAAGACCGCGATAACTTGGCGATTTTAAGAGATCAAGGAGGGAAAAAACAACTTTTTTTTTAACTTCTCGTACTTATTCCCTGACGGTGTGAGATCACACGTTAAGGTAGACTACAAAAGTGTTGGAAATGTGCTCGAGAGGGTATTAAACCATTTTAAGGCGACTTTCTTAAGCGTCGTAATATTTCGTCTAAAAGTACAAGTTATAGGGACTTTCTTGAAACAAATGAAAGGCGTCTTTTAGCAATAAGTTCTTCCTGGAGTATAATTTTATTAATAAGAGTTAAGATTGTATTCTTGAGGATTAAAAATGTGAAATTTTTACATTTTCAGGTGGAACAATTCGTGTCTTTCAAAAAGAGTGGATGACAACATGAGCTCCTAGATTTTCGCGAGTGAAAAGTGGTTGCTGGTCTTTGTAGATTGCTGTCATCGTCTCAACGTGACAAAGCTACGAAGAGTGAGTATTTTTGCAATTTTTAATTGAATCACTGCTGACTTGAACTAACATAAAACTATGCCATATGAAATTCAGAGTGATTTATGTTTATTAAAATTCGAAATGTAAAATTTGTCTATGGACTTTGCATCACGGGATTCAGGCGGTCCTTAATCTCGATTTGGTAGATCCAGGCGATAATTCATGGGGTCCTCAGATTCAAGGTAGAAGAGTTGAGTCGATTGGATTTACGGAGGCAGGACAATCGACGCGTCGAAACCCCATATGCATCCCGACACCCCATGAGGAATAAGAAGCGAGGCCGGCGTACATAATGGCGTCGAGACGCGAAAGGGCGAAGCTAACGATATATCTTGGACTATTGTCTTGTGGGCCGCGACAGTCGCGGCCATTATATCAAGATTAACTCTCTTATTCCCTGCAAAGGTAGAGAAGGCCGAGTACGTACGTATCTTTGGACCTACACATTGAGCGTGGTATATATGCACGTTATGGCGCATATACATCGAAAAGGGCCAACCGTGTGTTCACTGTATCCCGCAAAGGCACAAAACGAGGGTGTATGCTAGGCATCCGCAGAAGTGGACATTATAAGGAGTTATGAGGTCCTGCCTCATACGTGAGCATCCCAATCGTTGTCTCTTTCCATCGCGAACTTTTCCCTTTGCTTATTTCTTCCCTCTGCTTCTTTCTTCCATTCTTTATTTCCCTCCCACCAGCCCGATCCTTATATACAAGATCTGTGGCGGTTCTTAATGTCCTCTCCCTTTTAATGTTCCTCGCTCTGCCCTCGAGGTCGATCCTGAACATTTTTGCGCTGCCTCTTTTTCATGCCCGATATTGAGTTATATCCGGCGCGCATTTATCGTTCAAAATCCTGTTGTTCGAGAGAGCAGAAAACGAGAAGGCCGTGAGGGGGACTTGCGTTCTGACTATGTACATGCAAGAATTCCTTGCCTTGAGGTCCACCGAAGACAGTCAAGACAGGGGAGGGGGCACGCTGGAAAAAAAGCAACCGGGCAAAACATGTATGATGATTTGTTGTATGCTCGCTGTAATGCGAAATGATAGCAATGCTATCGATGAACCTTAACCTCGAATATCGAAACAGAATCAAACTTACAAATCATTATTAGGTATCCTTCTTGCATCGGGAAGTAATCTATCCCTTTAGAATTTCTACTAAGGTTTACTTTAGACTATCTCTGAATTTTTCAAGGAAATTGATTTCTCCTTTGCTTCTAATTGTTACCAAGTTTTGTGTCGAATTTAATTGCAGACCCTAAAGTTAAGGTTCGATTAAATTTAATCCTTATGAATTCAACAACAAGCATTCGAAATAAGCTTAAATCTTCAACTTCTGAGAAGTTTCTGGAAAACATAAATAAATTGTAAACAAACTCACGGGAGTTATATTAAAGTTCGCGATTTTAAAACGGGGAAATTGTAAAACTTGAAAATTCTTCGAGAATAAATGAAGTAGAAGAAGAAGAAGAAGAAGAAGAAGAAGAAGAAGAAGAAAGAACGGAGTAGCTACAGATGTCTGAAATGAGTATTCGTAAGCAGTCCCATTCCATCACTTGCATTCATAAAATTATCAAGAGGGAAAGAAAGTTGCGATAATGGAAAGAAAGGGCATGAGAAAAAGTAATCAGCCAAGAAACAAGAAGGGCAAACCATTATTTCTTATACGACAAAATTACAAATTGAATTACGGACCATGTACACCAACAATTACAGAACGAAGTCTCAATTTGATTTATGAACCATGTTCTGTCATCTTGTACAAACTGGAAAGTAATTAAGGTAAACATGACCGGCAGGTGGAGAAAAAGGAAGTTTGGCAATTAAAGAAACGAATAAAGAAGACACAGGCCAGAGTTTTAAATTCTTTCACCAAAGTTGAATATATTTTTCAGGAATATAAGATTGGATAAATCAGCTTGATGAATCGCACCTAAGTATTAAATTGAGAATCGAGGAACTGGTCAAGTTTGAAAGAGAATCTTGCAATCGGTATATTGACCTCCCATGGGATTATTTGGAGGTCAAAGTGCAAAGAATGCGTGGCTAGGTCGTGACCCAGTGAAGCCGACCGATGGGTGATGATACCGCATGGTGGGCTAGATCGACTGAACTGGATATCCTGGTAAGTTTTACAGCCAGGGTTATAGCCCTCCACCAACACAGTCAGGGGATCTTGTGCTCCACGGACATACCACCCACCCCAGTTGTGGCCGACTACACACTATCTACAACCCCTCGCCTTCGAGTTCACCCTCACCTACAAAGTTACAGTACTCTCTCCGTTCCCCTGCTCAGATCTACCGACCTCTTCCTCGTCCTCCCTCAGCCACGCGCTCGCTCGCGTACTATACTGACAGCAACCATGAATGAGACCACGTGTCTCGACTCAGCTCAGTGCCACCCAAAGCCAAGGATTCCATGCTCCCGCTTTTTCCTCCAGGGTCACGTCATACTCTTTTTCAATAGATGAGATCGAACAAAACTGGCTCCATATTAATAAAAAGTGTCAGAATACATACAGTCACTTGTAGATTACACCAAGTTGATTCAGTTTCGAATTTTTACATTCTCATCATATGAGAAGGTATCAGATTTGTGTAAAATTTGACCCCCCCCCGTTTTTGTCAAATATCGACGTTTTGAGACCCCCTGAACCCAAAAAAGTGGTTTTTGTGAATGTGTCTG